>APFE030115073.1:205618-288602 GCA_000404065.3 Pinus taeda | reverse complement strand
TTTTTTATAATATATATTTTTATATATTTTGATACATATATGTCAACAAAAGCATGTAGAATGATGAATTAGATATAAAAAGCATAAAAACATAGATTGAACCATATAACATCAATCATCTAGAAGTTATAATCTTCATCAACCATGTCCACAAGCTAGTAGCATACAACATATCGAGTCTCATGATTCATCAATCTTAAAGTTTCAAGATTTCAAAATTCAATACATAGCATTTATCATCATTGATCACCAAGATTATATAAAAAATTTATTATGAAATGAAATGTTATAAAATGAAATGAAATGAAACAACTTTCAACTTTCACGAAGCATCATAATCCATTACCCATGAGTTATAATTGCCAACTTCAAACTTCAAACTTAAATTGTCATATATTGTTTACAAAAAATAACATAATAAATATGAAAGAGTCAATAGTTATAAAAACTACTAGAAACTAGAAAAGACAAGAAAATCTATTATCTATTGCTAATGCTTGGGCCTCATGCCTCCACGAGAAATGTCTAATTTTTTAGTAGGTTGTGGTGGTCTTCTAGGAGTCTCCTCCCGCATAGTCACATGAACAGAACCAGAAGGCACATGCCCTCCACATGAGGATGTAGATGGAGGTGGCAGCAGCAGCAAAGGAAGAGTTGTTGAAACTCGAGCACTGTTATTGGATGGTGGGGGTGGCATGGTTGTTGCCTAACCATTATCTTTCAAAAGTTCTGCTTCCAATTCTTCTAGATGTATAGTGCCATCCTCCAAATTATCGTCTTCTGAGTTGTTGTCCGAAGTTTTATATGATGTATCCTCATAAGCCCGATCACAATAATGACTCAACAACCTCAAGTTGTAGTGCACATAAACCAAGCTTTCTGCCCAGTTTTCATTGAGTCTATTTCTTCTCACATCATGGATGAAGTTGTAGATGCTCCAACGCCTCTCTGTAGAAGAAGCATTTACAACCTGTGAGAGCACTTTTTTTGCCAATTTTGGCAAAAGTCCCTGGCTGCCATATGCTTCCTACTATGTGAAAGCATCAAATTTGTCTCTATCTTCCATTGCATGCAAAGAACCAAACGAACTAGTGCAACTGAAGTATTTTCCTAATTCAAGACGCAAATTAGCACACTCCTCATTGTCAGGGACCAACTTGTCCTCTGGATCTCGATGGGGTTTGATCCTACCCCTAGGTGCAAGTTGGCCCAACCAAGATGAAGAGTAGTACTTTGGCACAAGGATATATGCCAAGGCATGTAGTGGAACATTAAGTTTATTCCATCATGCACACACACAATTGTGAATCATTTACAAGTTGGGATCATTTTCCTGAACAATATCTTTTATTTGCCCCAACATGCTATCCATTTTCTCATACACCTCCCCAATCACTGGTTTATCTATATCTGCAAAACAAATCATGCTATAAATGGGCTTGGTAAATTGAGAAATTTCCCTCGTACCCAAAATAGACCATCAAGAGTGGTCTCCTTCACCTATTTAAAACCTTGCTTGTCAATTGCGGTTGGAGCCCTGTCCTTTAATACCTACCAGTGTTGACTTGATTCTATGCTAGCCAATGACTCTCTTACCTACAAAAGGCGCCTGAAGGTGAGGTAATAACTAGCAAATCTAGTCTTCGCAATCTTCAACAATTCAATCTTGAGTAACTGCGGAAAAGCCCATGGGTATTGCTATGATTTGTAATAAATTTTACCATTTTTTTGCCTCTCGTACAAATCACCAATCCATTTGTATTGATGGTTTTTGTTCTTAATAATATCATGCATCAAAAGGTTCATTGTGTGAACCAAACACCCAGACAAAAATATGTTCGGGTATCTATCGTCAATAATTGCTCTCATTGCATTACAATTAGAAGCATTATCAGTGATGACTTGGATGACATTGTATGGCCCAATACGTTCAATTGTTTCAAGTAATGGTTCCGCAATGTTGATGGTGGTCTTGAACTTTTCTGAGAAATCATACGCTGAAAGGAAGATTGCACCATTAATAGGCATGGCAAGACACTTATCAATGGCTTTCCTTTTACATTTTTCGATCCATCAGATACAATGGACACCCCATGCTCATTCCAAGAATTTGTCATTTTACCCAAAGAATGTGCTATTTTTTCTTTTTCATTATCAAGTCCCACGGTTCTAGCTTTGTCATACCCAGGGTTCTTGTATCCTTTGGGGGCATCATTAATGGCAGAAACCATTTAATGCCAATAAGGTGAGCGAAGAACATTGAATGGTATCCCATGTGCATAGAGAAACCGGTAAATTTTTTAATCCACATCATTCCTACACCCTTCGTCAAGGAAATTTGATATGGTTCTACACCTTAAAGAGATGTTTGTTCCTATGCCTCCATATCCACTGCCATAGGAGGATGTTGATGGAGTTCTTTGTGCATGTGATTGTGGGTTATGTTCAAAGACACCCTTTGATCTTTTAGATCTGCATTGGGCTTCCTCCTCTTCCCTTATGTATTTGGCTCTTTGTGTTGCTGACACACTTAAACAAGCTTTGATTCCTATTTGTTTATCTCCACCACATGAAATTTTCCCACAGAGGTTCCTTCTAGCACAAGTGTATGAACATGTGTAAGTGTTTTTGCAATGGAGGCAAGTAAATTTAGTGGTTCCACCCCCTTTGCCCCCTTCAGGCCTAGAAACATATTTCCACAATGGGGTTTGGTCTGGTTTAGTTATTGTGCCCTCATCATCTCCACTCTCCTCTTCCTCCTCACCAAGGTACTCCTCCTCTCTAGGGTTTTCATCAAATCCACTAAAACCCACTTCTTCATCCTCTTCATCATGATCAACCCTCCTTCTACTCTCCAACACCATAATAACAAAAAAAGGAACCAACAACGACAGAATGCCAAGCCATATAGCCATGATGTTTGAAGTTTTGAACCTGCAATAAAATGGAGGAATGGGAATTGGAAAGAGAGAAGAGAACATTTTCATTTAGCAATGAACATATAAAAAACACAAATGCTAGATTAGAGTGTAGATGCTACCTTTTTGGCCTTCAACCCCAAGCTCCAATCTCCCTTGCAAGCTCCTCAAGCTCCCCTCTCAATCTCCCTCCTCCACTCAAGCTCCAAGCCTCCAATTCCAAAAGCCCTCCTCTCTTGCTCTCTCACTATGCAAATGGTGAATAATGGGAGGGGAGGAGGGCCTTTTATCTTTTTTTGCCTCCCCTTTCGAGTTCCCGCCCTTTCCTTGTGAGTTCGTCGCGCGACTCTTTCACCAGCAGGAGTAAATTTTTTAAGGAGGGAACGGTCAAGAGCATTCGCTCCCTGACCACTCCCTACTTAAAAAAATTTCTTCTGGAGAAGACTTTCCGGAGAATACTGACAAAGAGGCGGAGAGAGCTTGCAGAGAGGCAGCGCAGTAGCCGGGAGAGTTGACGTTGGGCCAGTCTGGGCCCACGCGGCCTTGACGCAAAGCCAGAAAGGCCAGCGCAGAGGGGAAAGGTGTCTATCATGCAGAAGTCAAAACTGCTAGAACAGTGAGGATAGCTGACGCAGAGGGCAAAAGAACTGACGCAGGGCTAACACAGAGCCTGAAGGGCTGACGCAGGGCCTACGCAGGGCCGACGCATAAGCAGCCAAGGTTAGCTAGTCTTGTTGTCAGATCAGCCAGAATTCTGCCGAGTGAAGTGAGGTAAAACTCACTCAAATTTTCTACCAGTATTTTCTCTCTAAAGGATTGCTAGATGAGCATCCTAAATTTGTATTCAGATATTTCTCCTGCATAATAATAAATCCTCGAAGTTGTTGCACTGGTTTTCCCACATTGGGTTTTTTTGGGGACTATTGTGTCCAAAAATAAGTATGTCCTATGTATCTTGTTCTTTGCTCTGTTTTTTCTGTTTCATCAAATCAAATATTTAATTAGTGTAGGCTGCAAAAGTAATTTGCTTCAGTATTCAGAAGAATAACTTGATGAATGTTTTAAAAATCAAGTAGGTGAAGTAGATTCAGATTTGTTGCAGTAGGGGTTCCTTCAATATAGGAATTTTCACAAGAGCAATGTTGGGCAACGTAAAGCCACACTAAGGCAGAGCAGAGCCTGAGAGGAGATTCTCATATTTGTTGAGGAGCAGATCAGATCCAGTGCTAGGAGCCGGGGTGTGAGACCGAAGGGCTAGAGGATTGAGCATCCAGCTAGCAGATCGATCAATGAGAGGGAGTGACGCAATCCCATCAGCTGTGACGCAAAGTAGCACAATGATTGCGCAGAGGTAGCTTGGGGCTAGCCATTCAGTGGTTGGACCAGTGTCATAACGCCAGTGATAGTGTGAGGTATTTCTCACTGATTTCTTTGCTAGTTAGATTTCATGTATTGGATAGCCAACCAAAGATTGTATTCAAAAACTACTGCATAATAATTAAAACCCTCAGTCGTTGCACCGGTTTTCCCACATTGGGTTTTTTCGAGGACATTGTCCAAAAACAACGGTGTCAATTGTGTGTGTTATTTCTTTCTTGCTTGGTACTTGATTCCATATATTAGTTATGTTGTGAAGGCTACATTTGTATTTATTTTGATGTTTAATGTGTAACACTGTAAATAACTTGATTCAAAAATTATCAAGTAGGAGAAATTTAATTAGTTGTTACAGTAGGGAATCGGGTCATCGATTTTCCACAACATACACACATGGTCTTACTAGCATCATTTACATTAAAAATTTGTAGAATGGGTTTACAATAACATAGTGTTGATGATTGATGATCTCAATCCTTTGAAGAAAAATACTGTACATCTGCTTTGCTAATTTTAGGTATGTTTTATGCTTATGGCAAATTTACTTCAATTTTCCATATTAGCTCAATATCAATTCCAAATTAGCAATCACATTTAGCATGATAGTAAAATGCAGATAGAACATAAACACAAATCGCAAAGGATAAGCCAAGACAAGAGGACATAAGATGTGGTGCTAGCCAGGGTCAAACCCCAAAGTGGGGAAACCCTTGATCAATTCTTCTTTGTTCTTCAATAGTTCAGCAGAGAGAGAGATAGTACATATACATCAGAGGTCAACATTTTGACTTATCAAAATTAGAGCAGAGATCTTATCTATGAAGATAACACATGAGGTAGCCGATCTAAACTCCTGTTAAGACATACTGCTTCAACTGATCCTACAAGGTAACCCCATCACCATGCTGCACCCATCATTGTGTTGCACCTCATCATCATGCTGCATCCTTCATGCTGCACTATGTTGTACCCTTCATTGCACTATGCTTACTGCAATGCATCATCATCATGTTGCTGCACTACTCACATCATGCTGCTGCAATCCATCATGCTGCATCCATTGTGTTGCACCATACTGCACCATGCTACCCTCATCATGTTGTCAACTATCACACCATGTCCATCATCACTACACTGCAATACTGTATCCAATTACTAGCCTTAGCTTCATACTATGGCTTGCATCCTAGCAGAGCAACTAGGCTATAGTTACACTCTTCATAACACAGTGTTACTTAAGGACAACGTTCAAGGTCCTCTCCTATGACAGTGTTTATGTTAAAATTGGCAACTAGGGCCAAACTCCATGTGGGTCATCTTATTTATGGCATCTAATATTGTTCCTTGATTCCTCTCGTCGAGAGGTGTAGGATTGATCTAACGATCATCCCATTCCGACAAGTATTTATGGAGATATGAATTTATTTGTAATTACTTGACAAATTGTCAAGTTCGGCCAGAGGCTAAATGTGTGGCACACATCTTCAATATCTCATATAAATACAAGATAGGTGGAGGCATTATTTCACCATCTCATCTCACTCATTCTTCTCTCTCTCTCCTTAGCACTGGGTTAACAAGGAGCAGCCAACGTGGGAGAAGGACACAGCAAGAAGGCAAGGAAGGCGCAATTTGGAGGACGCAGAAGCAGTAGGTCATCTCTTTGACCAGCGTTGACCAGCATGGGCAATTTAGGGCTATGGTTTTGGTGTGGCTGCCTCTCCTAGGCAGGCCGCAAATTCTGGCACAAAAACCAAGGCATTCTGACCTACGGTTTGGGGCAGCAAGCTGATTACAGTTGACTGTTGTTTGACTGTGTTTGGGGCTATTTGAGGATTGCTTCTTCTTGCTGTCGGAGGACTATATGATCGGGAAATTGACCAAATATATTGAGGTCAATTTCACCTTGTTTAACCAGATTTGACTTTTCTAGTTAGGGTTTACTGCTGTACTCATAAAATTACAGATTTCTGAATTGGTACTACTTCTTTCTGCTGAACTATTGAATATTAAAGAAGAATTGATCAAAGGGTTTCCCCGTATTGTGGTTTGTCCCTGGCTAGCCACCACATCTTGTGCCTCTTGTCTTGGCTTGTTTTCTGTCGATCTATTAATGTTCTATCAGCATTTTACTTTATGTTTATGTGATTACTAAACAATGGCTAATAAGAAGAATCTAAAGTAAACTGCTCTAAGCATAGAACATACCATAAATTAACAGTTTAGGACTTCTTTATGACTGCCTTGATAAGGCATCTCCCATCAAGTCTACATTTAGGTAGTAGGCCTTCTTTATGACAACATGAAATGCTTTTACAAGAAGCACATAAGACCTCCTTCTGATTGTGTTCTTGACTCTTTCTAAATAACAGATTATAACACCTTTGATGACTGCATTTGGGGCAGAATAGAGTCCTTCTCTTGCTGCGGAATAAGGCCAGCCTTTAGGATGTATCTAGACAGGGACTAGAGCACACACAGAACTGTGGCTAGATCTCTTTAGAACAGCGTATAGACTTGTCCTTAGGACAATGGATTGAGGAGCCTTTGAACAACGTATGAGAGCCAACATTATGACTGCGGTTAGGGTTTGAACTGATTGCAGTTAGGACACATAAAACTGTGGCCTAGTCTCTTCAAAGATTGCGGATAGAAGATTGTGTTTAGGGCCAGGATTGTGGCTAGAATTCTGTGGTTAAGACACTTCCTCACTGCGGCTAGGGTAAGGATAGATTCTCCTTTTTGGACTGTGTATGGGAGCCTTTTTAGAACAGCGAATAGGTCTCTTCTAGACCAGCATTTAGGCTTCTCCTTGCTTTGTTGTGGAAGCCACCTTCATGACAGCATTAAGGTCTTCATACATGACTGCGATGAGGGACCTCTCTTCATGACAGCGTTAAGATCTAGGGCATCTCTGCTAGGGCAACGTATCCTCTTTAGATCTCTCCTCCCACCAAAACCCAAAGACAAGTGGAGAGAGCTCACAACAGATGTGTGTCTAAATGACTAGCAACGGACCTCTATTTATACTAAAATGTGGAGGACACGTGGGGGTAATTTGGTTGATGGCCGACCTTGACGAATTATCACATAACACAAATAAATTCATATCACCATGAATACTTGTTGGAATCAGATGATCATTAGATCAATCCTACACCTCTCGGAGAGAGGAATCCAAGGAAAATATCAACTGCCATGAATAAGTAGACCCACATGGAGTTTGGCCCTAGTTACCAATTTGACAAAATGAGTGCAACATTTGGCTCCATATGGGGACACGTTCATTCCATTAAGTAACGTGAGAATCCCAGAATCCTACATCCAAGAAAACAAAAGTCCATCAAATATATATCCATTCAAAATTGCAATCATCATGTATATATCATAAATCTCACTGGAATACAAAAAATCTACTCTAACAAAACGTAAATATTAAAGGCAAAACCTAAATGCATGAAATAAAACTATCTAATGACATGAAATAAAAGGGAATAGGGTTCGAGATACAATACAAATGATGCCCTATGGCATCAGATGTCTTAAACATAGTGCATATTGAGCATCTATTAACTCTCTGGCAAGTTTGTGGGTTGCTTCTCATATGTACCATGCTGGATTCTGAAAATGTTAGGACTTCGACTTATCTGAATATTGAGCTACTCTCGACCATCAAATGCATCAAACCTCTTCCTTCTACTTTTCTAACTTTCGCTTTTGTTTCTTGCAGACTGTGAAGCTAAGAGTGGGACCGATGTAGATTTTTTGTCTTGTCCAGAGAATATTTGGATGAAATATCTGAGGAATCTGAAGTATGCCCAATCTTATTCTGAATATACTCTATCAAAGGAGAAACATAAGCTTGATCATTCTCAAGCTCTTTTCCAACTACGGTGACCTTCTTACAATGAGATGAGAATTTCTCTAGTGGACTGAGGGACCTGTGAGTCGTGAAAAATCCTTTGTGCTTCCCCCTTGGATCCTTTGGTCTGAGCTAAAGTCTCGCAACCCGTGTCTTTTCCATCATTTGCAGTTTATTTTGAAGAGTAGACTTTTCGATTATGATGGCATCCATCTGATTTGGGTGTTCAACCTTTATAGCATTGATTTCCTTGGCATGGCTTTCCTCCATGGTTAACAACTTATTCTGAAGATATATCTGACTAGCTTCCATATCTTTTATTATTCTGCCATTGTCTGCTTTAATGGCAATCAAATGATTTTGCATAGCTTCCATCTCCTGAGCACACTTTTCCTCTATTGTGGCTTTCTGATTGGAGTGATTAATTTTAATGATCTTTAGCTCCTCATCATGTTTTCCTTCTATAGTTAACAAACTACTCTGAAAACCGATTTCCATGTCCTTTATTACTTTATCTTGATTTGCTTGCCTGATGATCAAATGATTTTGCATGGAAACCACTTGATCGAAGTGATTGACCTTCATGATCATGCTTTTCTAATTTGGTTACATGGCTCTCATATCCTTGGTGTGCTCTGCCATCAATTTCTCTTGAATTAGTTCCATGGTTTTCATCATTTGAGTTAACTTATTGATAAGTTGCTTATCTTTTTCATTTTCATCGTCGATACCAATTCGACAACTTGTCCCTACATTTCCACTATCACGGATTCTTCTTGCAACTGCACAAGTGGATTCATCAGGAAAAAGATTACAAGGTCGGCAATATGGTACATCCTCTTGATATCTTTCTATGATATTTGGGTACTTCATATGACTAATCTCATCTCTTTGTTTAGTGCTAGAGGCACAAGGCAAGCCCCTTTGATTTCCATATTTATCTTCGAAGGCCTCAAAAATTGATTGAAGGAGTCAAAGGTCTCATCAGGGAACTCGCAAAACCAATCATGTGCATCGTCTTCTAATGAAAGAACAAAGAGTCGCATCTTGACATCCTCATGTTCATCATATGCATAGCCACCAAACTTTGCCATACGAAAAATGAACTTTGTAAGATGATCACTAACAGTGACTGCGTCATTACCCGTGAAAGAAGGCAAATTATTAAGGGCCTCTCTGAGAAGATCATGAAGAATGTCAGTAAGGTGACAATGGTTAACCTCAACTTCTCTTTCCACTTCAACTTCACTTTCCATAGACCAATGTTACTTGGGAGCAGGGAGTGGGAGCGACATTTTCAAAAGCTCTTTTGAAAATGTGAGTGAATCCCGGAGCGATTTTTTGTAAACTAGGAGCTTTTGAAAATGTCGCTCCCACTCCCTGCTCCCAAGTAGCATTGGTCTATGGAAATTGAGTTGAAGTGGGAAAGAGAAGTTGAGGTTAACCATATATATAATATATATATATATATTATGTTTGATACATATATGTCAACAAAAACATGTAGAATGATGAATTAGATATAAAAAACATAAAAAAAACATAGATTGATCATTGAACCATCAACCATATAACATCAATCATCTAGAAGTTATAATCTTCATCAACCACGTCCACAAGTTAGTAACATACAACATATTGAGTCTCGTAGTCATGAATCATGATTCATCAATCTTAAAGTTACAACTTCAAGCTTTCAAAATTGAAAATTCAATATATAACACTTATCATCATTGATCACCAAAGTTGTACTTGTAAGCTAAGTTTAACCATTACAAGAAATAATATCTAACATGAAATGAAATGTCATAAAATGAATTATGAAATGAAATGAAACAACTTTCACGAAGCATCATATTCATAATTCAGAATCATTACCAATAAGTTATAATTGTCAACTTCAAACTTCAAACTTAAATTGTCACAGTCATATATTGTTTACAAAAAATATCATTATGATATGATAGAGTCAAGACTCAACAGTTATGAAAACTAATAGAAACTAGAAAAGACAAATAAACTGTAAATCTATTATCTACTACTACATGTGGCCCTTGCCACGAGAAGTGTCTAATGTATGAGCAGGTCGTGGTGGTCTTCCAGGAGTCTCTCGCACAGACCGACGACCAAAACCAGAAGGCACATGTCCTCCACGTGAGGGTGTAGATGGAGGTAGCGACAGCAAAGGAACAAGACTCAGAACTCGAGCACTGCTACTGGATGGTGGAGGTGGCATGGTTGTTGCTTCATCTTCCTCTCTTATAAGTTCTGCTTCCAGGTCTTCAAGATGTACAGTGCCATCCTCCAAATTATCATCCTCTAGGTGGTTGTCCCAAACTTTATATGTTGGATCCTCATAAGCCCGATCACAGTAATGACTCAACAGCCTCAAGTTGTAGTGCACATAAAACAAGCTTTCTACTCGGTTTTCATTGAGTTTGTTTCTTTTCACATTATGTATGAAGCTGTAGGTGCTCCAACACCTCTCTGCAAAAGAAGTATTTACAACTTGTAAGAGAACTTTTTTTGCCAATTTTTGCTAAAGTCCATGGCCGCCATACGATTCCCACCATGTGAGAGCATCAAATCTGTCTCTATCTTCCATTACATGAAAGGTACCAAACAAACCAGTGCAACTGAAGTATCTACCTATTTCAAGATGCACACTAGCACATTCCTCCCTATCAGGTATCAACTTTTCTAATGCTTCCAAATATCAACTAGATACCTCTTCATCTATATGGGGTTTGGCCCTAACCCCACCCCCCAGTGCAAGTTGGCCCAACCAAGATGTAGAGTAGTATTTTGGCACAAGGATATACGCCAAGCGATGTAGTAGAACATTAAGTTTATCCCAGAGTATACACACACAATCGTGAATTAGTTTGTACAAGTTGGGATCATTGTTATGAACAATATCTTTTATTTGTCCCAACATGGTATCGATCTGCTCATACATCTCACCAATCACTGGTTTATTTGTATCTGCAACCGAATCATGTGATAAATGGGCTTGGTGAAATCCAATACTTGCCTCACACGTGCCCAAAACATACCATCAAGAGCGGCCTCCTCCACCTCTTCAAAACCTTGCCTATCAGCTGCATTTGTAGCCCTTTCCTTTAATACCTACCAGTGTAGACTTGATACCATGCTAGCCAGTGACTCTCTTACCTTCAAAAGGCACCTGAAGGTGAGGTTATAGCTACCAAATCTAGTCCTCGCAATCTTCAACAACTCCAACCTTGAGTGACTGTAGAAAAGGCCATGGGTATTGCTATGATTTGTACTAAATTTTATCATTTGTTTGCCTTTCTTGTACAAATCACCAATTCATTTGTATTGTTCATTTTTGTTCTTAACTAAGTTGCAGGAAACGTAGGGCAGGAGGCCATTTCCATACGGAAACGAGTATGAAACGCTGAAACACGTGGTACAGCCATGAAATGCGTTTTAGGCCATACTGCCACGTTTCACGAAACTAAAACGTGGCCAGTAAAGCCGGAAACGCATTTCACGGCCGTACGAATCACGTTTGAGCTTTTTACTTGTGTTTTTTTCTAATTTGTTTTCTAATTTATTTTTAGGTTATCCTAGTGACTTCTAGCTGCTTCTAGATGTCTGTCTAAAGTTATCATAGTGAACTTTGTCTCATTCTCTCATCACACTATTCAGCAAGTCATTTCTCTTAGAGACTGGCGATTTTAGCAAAGGAGAAGAGAGGAAGAGAGCAGTTGTTTCAGCTAGGGTGTTTTGAGCAGTGATCAAAGTAGATTTCAGTAGCAAGAGTAAGAGATTTCAGCAGCAAGAAAAAGAGATTTCAACAGCAGATTTGGAGTGTAGAGTTTCCAGCTACGACATTCTTGGCTTTTTGGCTCAGCTACAACCATATTTCTCTTCTCTTTTCTGGCATTTTGGGGTAGCTTCAGCTACAGAAAATTAATCTAGGTGAGCAACATTCATTTTGTTAGTTTTTTCCTACTATTTCTTCAATTTTTCTAGGGTTTATGCTGCCAAAAATATGATAACTTTTTTTATTTACAGATTTGTTTTTTTAATTTATTTTTGCAGCAATGGCTTCCAACCAAAGTGTAGCTACAAGTTCAAGCCCTAGGGCCAACCCAAGGGCTAAATATTATCTTTGGAGGCATGTGGCGAAGCTTCAAAGATGTGTAAGTGGTGGCTCATGGGAATGGCGATGCAATCTTTGCAATAATTCGCACAAGGGCTCCTACCCAAGAGTGAAGGCACATCTTTTGCATGGAGGAGGACAGGGGATTGCAAGTTGCACAAAAAAAGAAGATCCATTGGCGAGGCGGATGGTACTAAGAGAAGGCATGATGACATTAAGCTCCATCTAACATTGAGCCAAGGATTGTAGCTGAAGCAAGAAAGAGGAGAGCAGGTCCCACTCAACAACATGAAGGACCAACACCCAAAAATACCAGAGGGGCATCCCCTTCAGTCCAGGATAGTAGAAATGCTAAATTGGTGAATGTGCAAGCAAAAGAAGAAATTGATTCCAAAGTGGCTAGGTGCATTTATGCATGTGGTATCCCATTCAATGTTGTTCGCTCTCCTTACTGGTAAGATATGATAAGGACAATTAACAAAGCTCCTCAAGGGTACAAGGGGCCCAACTATGAGAAAGTCAAAACCCATCTTCTCAAAAATGAGAAGCAGCTTGTGGAGGATATTTTAGCTCCAATTCATTCTTCCTGGAGTAGCTCTAGGGTTACTATAGTCTCAGATGGATGGACAAATACAAGGCACAGACCATTGATAATATCATTGCCGCTTCCCCCAAAGGAACAATGTTTATCAAGGCAAAAGACTACTCAGGAGAGGTGAAAGATGCACAATTCATTGTTGATGTTATTATAAAAGCTATTGAACAAATAGGGCCTAACAAGGTGGTGCAATTTATCACGGATAATGCACTAGTTTGCAAAGTTGCAGGTTTAATTATTGAGGGGAGGTATGACCACATCTTTTGGACACCATGCATTGTCCATAATTTGAATCTGATCTTAGAGGAGATCGACAACAAAGTTTCCTGAATAAAGGAACTCACAGGGGAAGCAAGGGAGATTGTCAAATTCATCACCAACCACCACCAATCTCAGGCCATATTTCGATAGTACTCCAAATTGGAGTTGTTAAAAGTTGTTGAGACAAGATATGCCTCAAACTTTTTGATGTTGCACCGCCTTGTTGAGGTTAAGCATGCATTAGTTTCTATGGTGGTGAGTCAACTTTGGATTGAGTGGAGACAAGCAAATTCAGAGCGGGGATCTATGGTACGTAGATTGTGCCTTGATGAGGATTGGTGGAGCAAGGTAGATTTCTTGCTAAAGTTCACAACCCCTGCATTTGAGCTTCTCTGGAGTGCTGACACTGACCAACCTTTCTTAGGAGAGGTATATGATGGCATGGATTGCATGGTTGAGAAAACTATGGAAATCATTTCGCAAGAGTTTCCACAAATTTTGTTTGTTGATATCATTTTGTTGGTTTGGTCAAGAAAACCATTGTTGATAGGTGGAACAATTTCAACACTCCATTGCACACTTTAGCACATGCTTTGAACCCCAAATTTTATGATGAGGAGCTTATTGCTCAAAGCAATGGGAAGAGGAAGGCACCCCATAAGGATAGAGAGGTGGCTAATGAGGTGAAAAAATCCCTTATAAGAACGTTTCCTTCTCATCTACACAGGGAGGTAAAGGAGAAATTTGCCAGTTTTGCTGCAAGAATAGATGATTATGTAGATATATCAGCTTTGGAGGAGAGAAGCACCACGAATCCAGTTAGGTGGTGGATTTTTCATGGAGCAAATGGTGTGCATTTGCAAAACCTTGCCATTTGTATTCTTTCAAAAGTGGCAACGTCTTCATCAGCAAAAAGGAATTAAAGCACTTATGGTTTTTATTCATTCTGTGAAGCGCAATAGGTTGGGCTCACAGAAGGCAGAAGATCTTGTTTATGTGTACTCCAACCTTCACCTTGCATCTCGTGGAGGTCCAGAATACAATAGTGGTCCTTCTAAAGAATGGGATGTGGATGCAGAAAATCCTGATTTGGATCTCTCTCTTCCTACCCTGAATATTGAGGCCGAGTCTGGAAGTGGAATTGGCACATCATCTTCTTCAGCACCACCATCCACTGTTGAGCATTGTACTGCTTCTATTTTTGATGAGGATTAGTCTTTTGTCTCTATAGTTCTTGCAGCCTTATAGTCTTTATTGTACTTGCAGCGTCATATATTAATAAAATAAAGCTGATTTTTGAGTTGGATATATAATAAAGGTTGCTTTGGATATTCCAATATTTTTATTTTCATTATGTGATCATTCATGAGTAAATGTGATGTAAATTTAATCTTAATGTTTAAATGTAATAAATTAGAATGTATCATTTATGCTTTATGATTGCACACACACACACACACACACACATATATATATATATATTCACGTTTCCCCTTTTCCAAAATTTGGGGAGGTCGTGTTTCGTATCGCTTCCCATTTCAAAAACTTGTACCCATTTCCCCGTTTTGTGCAACCTTGGTTCTTAGCAATATCATGCATCAAGGTTCATTGTGTGAACCAAACACCCAGACCAAAATATGTTGGGGTATTTATCCTCAATAATTGATCCCGTTGCCTTACAAGTAAGAGCATTATCAGTGATGACTTGGATGACATTGTATGGCCCAATAAGGTCAATTGTTTCAAGTAATGGTTCTGCAATGTTGATGGCAGTCTTGAACTTGTCTGAGTAATCATATGCTGAAAGAAAGATGGCACCACTAACAGACACAACAAGAACATTTATCAATGGCTTGGCCTTTTACATTTATCCATCCATCAGATACAATGGATACCCCATGGTCAGTCCAAGAACTTGTCATATTCTATTCAAAGCCTGTGATATTTTGTTTTTTCATGATCAAGTCCAACGGTTCTTGCCTTGTCATGCCTAGGGCTCTTATATCCTTTAGGGACATCATTTATGGCAAAAACCATTTAATGCCAATAAGGTGAGTGAAGAACATTGAATGGTATTCCAAATGCATAGAGAAACCTGTAAACTTTTGAATCCACATCATTCCTACACCCTTCATCAAGGAAATCTAATATGGTTCTATGCCTTAAACCTGGTGACCCTGTGCCTCCATATCCATTGCCTTGGGAGGATCCTG
The DNA here is from genome assembly GCA_000404065.3 of Pinus taeda. Classification (NCBI taxonomy): domain Eukaryota; kingdom Viridiplantae; phylum Streptophyta; class Pinopsida; order Pinales; family Pinaceae; genus Pinus; species Pinus taeda. Next base: position 273,241 of record APFE030115073.1, on the reverse strand, counting down.
AAGGAGTTCTTTGTGCATGTGATTGTGAGCTTGGTTCAAAGAAACCCTTTGATTTTTAGATTTGTATTGGGCTTCCTCCTCTTCCCTTATGTATTTGGCTCTATCTGCTGCTAACACCCCTGTACAAGTTTTGGTTCCTATTTGTTTATCTCCATCCCATGGCATTTTCCCACAGAAGTGTTTTCTGGCAGGGGTGTATGAACTTGTGTAATTATTGTTGCAATGGGGACAATAAAATTTAGTGGTTCCACCCCTTTTCCCTGCTTGGCCTATTAACATATTTCCACAATGGAGTTTGGTCTTGTTTAGTTTTTTGAGCTGACTCATGTTCACTCTCCTCCAGCTCCTCCTCATCGGGGTTTTCATCAAATCCACTATGTCCCCCTTCTTCATCCCCTTCTTCATTTTCAATTTCAACCCTCCTTTTTCTACTCTCCAGCACCATAATAACCAAAAAGGGAACCAAGAAGAAAAAATGCCAAGAAATATAACCATGATGTTTGAAATTTGAAGTTTTGAATATGCAAAATTTTAAAAAATGGAATGGGAATGGGAATGGGAAATAGAGAAAAATTTATTTATTTATTTAGGAATAAACATTAAAAAAAAATTGCTAGACACTCTATTCAATATTGTAGAGCCTACCTCTTTGGTGTCCAATCTCCCCTTGCACCCTGCTTTCTCTTGCTCTCTCACTCTCTTACTCCTTGCTCTCTCTTGCTCTTCACTCTTTCCTTGCTCCTCACTCTCACCCTCTCTCAATCTCCGTCTCTCAATCTCAATCTCACTCTCACTCTCACTCTCACAATGATGAAATGAAACCCTCCCTCCCTCCCTCCCTTCCTCCCTCACTTTATATCCAAAAGAAATACCAATTTTTTTCCACCGAAATTTTTTATGCACTGTCCGCTCTCGTCGATCGTTCTCATTGCTCTAGAAGTGATTTTTATAACCCGGGCACGGTCGGGAGCGGTCGCTCCCTGACCGCTCCTAGGTTGTAAAAATCGCTCCCAAAACGACTGGAGCGACGCTCCCTGCTTCGTTGTGGAAATAGGCAAGGAGCGCAAATTTCTTTTACAGGAGCGCGCTCCCAAACCGCTCTCGAGTCGCTCCCGCCCGGAGTGCGGATTGGGAGCAGGATCGATGGGGGGGGTTCCCCCGCAACACTGCCACAGACTCACCCTCCCTATCACATGTGTTCTGAAAATTATCTTCATCACCATTTTCATTATGTGGACCGAGGGAGGACCCTCCTCCCTGCTCATCATCTAGATTCCCAAGGCCATCATGATGCTTAATGAAGGATTTCTCCTAAATGTTAAGTACAAGGCATACTTGAAAATATCTAAGAAAGACATCAACGAATTCCTAGGTGCTCCTAGGTTCGTGATTATGCAACTGATTTATGACAATGGAGGGATCTCATGAACAATAATACAAGGATACCCTGGTGGACCATTTTCATCTTCAAAGTATATGCAACAAATCTTTCTACATGATCATTTGCAGAGAGTGGATCACCGTCAAACATGGGCACCCCACGTACCATCCTTCCTGTGACATGATTAGGGTGCCCAAGGATGGTAGTGATGTCCAAAGCTGGAAAATCATCAAATAAAGACATCCTACTGAGATATACATGCAAATTATGTAGGAATCACTAGGGTGAATTTAGAGATGCCTAGAGAAATGCTTGCTCCACCATACAAGCATTGACCTTAAAGTTCAATGAAGAACTAAGGCTTCGTTCTTCTAATGGAGTCGCCAAGAATGATATATCAATGATGTCGTAAGGGAAACAAGGCACATGTCTCGTGTCTCAGACTGTTAGCACTCCGTAAATTTCCCTAAGCTGAGGAGAGAAATTTCAAAGGTAGCCACAAAACCAATTTTAGGCTAGAATCCAACCCTTCCAGCATTGGAGAGGGCTTTCTCACTTAGGCTGTTCAACTAATCTGATATTAGAATAGATGTAGTGCTCAATAAGGTGTGATTTTCAAAGGTTTGTTGGTAAGAAAGGAGACAGATCCATTGGGCATGGAGTCATGATTATTTGTCCAGTGATATGATGAAGAGAGAAAGGGTTTTTCCACATGGGCAAGGTAGGCACTCTCGGTGATGGAATTAATTCGTTATAGGAGAGCGAGTGCGAGAAAAGATGGAAACACAGAGTATCAAACTATAGATAAATTATGAATGTTGATTTAAGAGGAAAACATAGATTACTTGGCAAAACTAAATCAAAGCATCTTTAGATGAATTCTGAGTTAAACATCTCGTTCTTCCAAGCATGAAGACATACATTCAAGAGAAGTAAAAACAATAGGCAAACTTACAATATGAAAGAAGAAAAACACCATCAAGATCTGACACAAGAATCCCTACAAATCACCTTCTGCATTCATTCACTGGCAAAAATATTCTGAGATACAATGCACACAAGGTCTCTTTCTCTCCAATCTGACCAAACGAACCCTCTTCTTAGCTTTCTACATATTATATATATCAAAAATATTCCATTCCCAGCTAGCCAAGTTGAATTTTTCAAAAGGAAACTAGTCAATCAGCAAGATACATCGAATTGTTCACCTACTTTGCATAAAAATAAGAACTAATTACCTAGTGTAGTTTTCTGCTTAATACATCATTAAAATTAGAAATACCATCCTAAGGAGTAATGCCACCTAACACCATGATTAAAAAACCTTTAGAGCCCAAAAAAATCAAATTTACAAGGCAAAATCAAGATTGTGTTAAAATGCAGCATCTACTGCAAAACCACTAATTTCGCAACAACTTTCACAGCGCCTCAAGTTCTGTATATTTGTGGCCTTACTCTAACAAAAAGGAGCAACTCGGTAGTCTCAAAATATCCCTGTGATGGTAATCAACTCCTGAAACATCCTCTGAAATGGTTGCAGACCCCCTGATCACCTGATCCCCTTGGCTGGCAATGTAGCATACTTTCGCAACAACCTATCAACTTTCACAGCAACTTCAAAATTTTGAGCATATGATAGCTTCTTCTGATATAAAGTGTTCAAGACAATATATAAGTATTGCAACATCCTTATAACACCCCGAACGAAAATCAAAACCTCAAAATTGCACCATCTCATCAGCATAGAGGACTATATAAAATGTGCAACATGTCCTTGTGTTTTTGCAAACTCCACCAAAACTGACCTATTTTTGACTTCTTGAACAAAAAGACAAAATTTAGAGCTTAGTGGCATCCACTTGATAAAGATTTACCTTTGTGTTGGCTTCTGCTAGTATATCCAACTTACCCCTTTTCCTCTTTCTTCTAGATTTCTTGGCCTCAGTTAGTTGTTGTTTTACTAATCTGAGTCTCCTTTTTAAGACCAAGTTTTGGGTATACAAATTTCTCACTTGCCTATGTAGAAACAAGGTCCACTTTAACTTATGTTTAGCCTTGTCAAGAACAGGTTCAACAACTTGTAATTGATTAAATAAACTCAGTTTATCCCTTTAATCTTTTTCTACAAGCCAATCTACTCGTTGTTAAACTCCTTCAAGTTATTCCAATATGTTAAAATTGGCAACTAGGACCAAACTCCATATGGGTCACCTTATTTATGACAGCTGATATTTTTGTTGGATTCCTCTCTCCGAAAGGTGTAGGATTGATCTAAAGATCATCCGATTCCGACATGTAAAAATGAAGATATGAATTTATGTGTATTATTGACAAATTGTCAAGGTCGGCCAACAATCAAAACAGGTATTTTGACCCCCAGTTCATCCTCAATGTTGCATATAAAAGGAGACCTCAAGTCATTTTATCATCATCTCATCCTCACATTTCTCTCTCTCCTCACTTGATTGGGTATGCTAATCTGGGCAGCATCTCTCACACGTGCGAAGGAAGAAGGAAGATTTATGTTTGGGCTGCGTTGACCAATTTGACCGAATTTCGGAGTTCTTTTGAGCTGCGTTGACCAGCCTTGACCTCTCTTTGACTGCGCTTTGGGTGTGGCTTCTTCTGCTTGGCAGGCCGCAAATTTTGGCACAGGAACCGAGAAGATCTTACCTCTAGTTTGACCAGTGTTGACTGCGCTAGTTGCTCGCTGCAGTTTGACTTTTGTTGACCCGCAATTGACTAGACTTTTCAGGGTTGTTTTGCACTATTTGGGTTTGTTGTTGGAGGCCGAAGTTGACTGGGTTTGACTGAGCTGCTTGAAGGAAGAATTCTGCCATGTTTGACCAGTGTTGACTTTTCTAGTTAGGGCTTTACTGCTACTGTCATAAATTATCAGATTTGTAAATTTTTGTACTATCTCTCTCTACTGAACTATTGAAGAATATAAGAAGAATTGATCAAGGGTTTCCCCACATTGGGGTTTATCCCTGGCTGGTGCCACATCTTGTGTCCTCATGTCTTGGCTTGTCTTCTATTGTTTATGTTTATGTTCTATCTGCATTTTACTATCATGTTGATGTGATTGCTAAGCTGGATATTGATATTGGGATAATTAAGAAATTGAAGTAAATTGCTCCTAAGCATAGAACATACCAAAAATTAACACAATAGTCTTTCAAACTCTTTCTGCTCATCAAAAACTACCCTCTGTTCTGGTTGAATAGTCTCCTTCATTTCCATCTCCATCTTGGCAGCAGACCTAGTTCTAGGTCTCCTTGATTGCTCAATTGTCCCCTTCACATCTTCAACATCTATGATATGTTTTCTTTTGCCTTCAACAACATGTACCATTGCTCTTCTTCATGGTTCTACTTCACTGGGTTGAGCCGCTTCTTGTGATATTTGTGAAAATTCCGAAGCCCATAATCCTACTACGACAACTGATAATATTTCTTCTATTTATTAAATTAATTAATCAAACTATTTGCAGTTCCCTATGGCAAATATTGAAATATATACATTGTAGCCTTCATAAAACAAAAACTACGGAAAATAAATGTTGGAAAATTAGAGAAATTTTAGCACACACATAAAAATATTGACACAGTTACTTTTGGACAATTCTCCTCAGAAAAACCCAACTTGGGAAAACCGGTGCAGCGGATGACGGTTTCTTTTTATTTCTTTAATAGAAATTCAAGTACAAGAATTCAGACATCAGAACAAAGGGAAAACACTGAGAGAAATTTAGTGACAAATTTCTCACTCTCCATAGTGACTCCTTGACCCCGAGATGAACCCTCTATCCATATGTTGGGTTTCTGCGTCACCCTCTGCACAGTGACAGCGCAGAGCTCTAGTGGACTGCGTCTCTCCTTCTCCTGTCTCTTCCGAAACTCATTTTCCACTTCCCGGATCATTGCTAATACCCTCTCTCTCTCCCCTGCAACTCACCCTCTGGCTTTATCTCCTCTGTTGAACTTCGGCCACTAAGAAAATCGATCTACCAGGGCAACTAAGTAGCTGCTCATGTGTATTCTCCAAGCCCCATCGAGTTTCTTCTTATAATCTCTCATTGAGACATCAACAAACATGATTAAAATATAATTGATGGCTAAGATTAACTAGAACTTGATCCATGTCTTTTTCTAAAATATTCTCACCATGACTTAATTAATACCCTTAAATTAATCATATTTCCTAAGTTTAGACTTAGGGAACATTAAAAAATGATTAATTATTTTAACTAAGTCGTCTCTAGGTGGAATTTCCATAAACGATTTCTGGGTTTTGGAGATCTCATGTATTCGAGCCTCTCCACAAATTTTCAAGGCTAGAACACATCTAACGCTACAAAAAATAACACTCCCTCTTAGCTAGGAAGGTGTTCTAGCACTGCATCGTACTGAAGCAAGATCCTCTCTCTGCACCATCTCTTGTCACTTTGTTGATGTTTGGCTACTCTGCCCATCAACTATTGCTCAACTCTAATATGTGTTGCATCTATGTTATTGTTGACCCTGTTGTATTGTTGTCAACTATAGCATCTGCATTGCAACTCCCTCTCATCTTTTGTTGTTGCAACTGAGAATCCATCTGTTTCTGCTACTGAAACAGGTTCTCCACTATACCCATATATTCCCTGAACTAGATGAACTTAGCTCTCCCTAGAGCTTTCGTGAGTATGTCTGCTACTTGATCTCCCGTGGGAACATACTGTAGCTGGACTCCCTGAAGTTGAATGCAGTGTCTGATGAAATAACATCTGATATCAATGTGCTTCTACCTATCATGAATTACTCGATTCTCAAAGAGTTTTATGCAACTTTGATTATCACAGTAAACACTGGTCGCTCCCATCTTCTTCCTGAACAAACTTATGAGCAGCTTCCTAAGCCATGTAGCTTCACACGTAGTTGTGCTGGCTGCCATATATTCAGCTTCTGTTGAGATCAGTGCTATTGACTTTTTCTTCCTGTTGCACCAAGAGACCATCCCTGATCCTAGATTAAAGCAGTACTCAAAGGTACTTTTCCTGTCCACTAAACTACCTACCCAATCTGCATCTGTGAATCTGCATAATCTGATGTCATCTCCTCGAGTGTATTTCAACCCAAATCTGACTATTCCATGCACATATCTCAGAATGTGTCTAGTTGTTGCCCAATGTACCCTTTTCGGTTCTACCATGAACTGACTAAGGGTATTGACAGCGAAACAAATGTTTGGCCTAGTGTTATCAAGATACATGAGAGACCGAATGAGTTGTCTATACAAGGTGGGGTCGACTTCCTTGTCTCCTATTGCATCTATCTTCTTCCAATTAGCGATCATGGGCGTCTGTCATGGGCCGGCAATCCTGCATTATGAACCTCTTCAGAATATCTGTAGCATATCTCCCTTGCCCAAGGAAGATCTCCCCATTCTTCTTCCATAGTTCCAATCCTACAAAATCCTTCATGTCGAATTATGCTTCAAGGTTCCTTTTGCAGTCCTTTATGAGCCTTGATGATCTTGTCAAAAATAGGTCATCTACATACAAAACCAAAATGAAAGGCTCATTCTCCACCATCAAATAGTAGAGATTGGGAGCTGCATCACTCTTGATGAATCCCAACTACTGCAAATAACTGTCAACCCGACCATACCACGCCCTGGGTGCCTGTTTGAGCCCATATAGGGCTTTCTTCAACTTACATACATGAGTGTGCTTCTCATGAGTTTCGAAGCCTTCAGACTGCTCAATATACATCTCTTCCTCTATCACCCCATTCAAGAATGTTGCCTTGACATCCATTTCGTGAATCTCCCATCCTAACTGCGCTGCTAGGAATATAACAGATCTGATAGAGGTATATCTGGCAACTAGGGCAAAGGTCTCCTCATATACTATCCCTTCCTTCTATGTATACCCCTTTGCCACGAATCTAGCCTTGTACTTCTCTACACTGCCATCTGCAATGTACTTGATCTTGTAGATCCGTTTGGAACCTACAACTGATCTGTTTTTTGGTCTAGGCACTACCTCCCAAACATCATTTGTCATGATAGAACTATATTCTTCTACCATGGCATCCACCCACACCCGATGTTGTGTGGCTTCCTGAAAACTAGAAGGTTTTGTAACCTGAGTTACCAAATCTTGATATTTGTCAAGCTTCCTATGTTGCCTCTTGTCAGTCTTAGGAGCTTCGACAGACTCCTCTGCATCCCTCAAGGTTTTATACACTTCCCTAGTGGATCTACCACTAGTGGTGGGAGGTTCAATCAGTTGTTCCTCCTGTTTCTGTTGCTCCATCTGTTGAGAACTCCCTGGATCTTCTCCCCCTAAGGAGATACTAGTACTGGTCACCGTACTCAATCGTTGTGACTGCTCTCTTGCTTGTCCCACTTGTTGTCCCTACCACTGGACTAACAGAACTTCTACTGACATATCACTTGCAGGCATTTCTCGAGATTTTCTGAAAGCTCTGTCTTCCATGAACTTTACATCTCACCTCACTACAATCTTCTTGTTGCTAGGAATGTAGATCTTGTATGCCTTTGAGGTTTCGCTATACCCTACGAGGAACCCCTTCTCTGCAGTTTGATCCAATTTATTGCACTTTTCATCTAGTGTGTGACAGTAAGCCACAATCTCGAATATCCTCAAGTGACTTACTTCGGGCTTCTTTCCTGTGAAGACCCCCTCTGGCATTTTCTTCCCCAATGCTCGATGAGGTGTTCTATTTTGAATGTACAACATTGTTTGCATGCCTCTACCCATAAAAATCTAGGGAAATCTTGGTCATACATCAAAGCCTTTGCAGCCCCAACTATTGTTCTATTCTTTCGCTCTGCTACTCAATTATGTTGAGGATTATATGGAGTTGTCCATTCTCTTTTGATGCCTTCCTTTGCGCAAAAGCCTAGAAGTCCTTATCTATGTATTCTCCACCATTATCTGAACATAGCACCTTGATGTTTTTCCCTATCGCATTCTCTACGAGAGCCTTGAACTCTCTGAATTGATCAAAGACCTCATCTTTGGTCTTTAAGAAATAGATCCAGGTCTTCCTAGAATGATTATCAATAAAGGTGACGAAATATTCGCCACTGCTAAGAGCTCTAGTGGACATAGGACCACAAATATCTGAGTGTATCAATCCCATCACGACATTTGCTCTGTTGTCACTTCTAGGAAATGTTGCCTTTGTGTACTTCCCAAGTACGCATCCTCTACACACATCATCGTGCTTTGTGCTGAGAACTGGAACTCCTGTTACAGTTTCTATGAAGCATCCTAAGTGCTCCGGAGTTCCAATTTCTATGAAGCATCCTAAATGCTCCATGGTGTAAATGTCCCATCCTCCTGTGCCATAGTTCGTTCAACTCATTCCCACTACTATTATCACTGCCTATCAATGCCATTGGAGAATCGAGTTGCAACCTATATGATTTGTTGCTCTGAACTCCAATTTGTCTCACCTTCTTCCAGCTAGAGTGTTTGACATACACTTTCTTCCCCACAAAGTGTACATTGTACCTTTTGTCCTGCAACTGGGATGCTGAAATTAGGTTCATACCCAATCCTGGCACATGCAGTACATTAGTAGCGTTGGTGTTGGTTCCTATTTCTGTCTGAAATTCTATGGTGCCTCTCCGTACCAGAGTACATTTAGTTTTGTTACCCATAGTGATCTGGAAGTCCATCTGCTCCTCTTGATAGCTAGAGAAATATTCTCTAACTCCTGTCATATGAGTTGAAGCTCCACTATCAATATACCAGACAACAGATGATGTTGAACTTGACAAGCATGCGAACTCATCCTCCAACCTGGAAGATAATTTTGAGGCTTCCTGACAATTGATTAAGTCCATGATTTCATGTGCTATTTCTCCTTTTCTTCCTGATGTTATTTTGTAGCAGCAAACTGCTGCAAAATAACTGTGTCCCAGCGGAAGATCTGCTCTTCAAGGAAAATGTTGTTGCTCCGTCTGCCTCTAGTAATCTTCGATCTAGAAAATTTATTTTCCTAAAAAAAATGACCTTCCTAGCCAAATGAGCGGCATTGACTCTGAGGGTTTCGAACTGTTGCCTACGCAGAGCTTCGAAATTCCTCTTTCTTTCTGCCATTGAGCTCTTCAGCGTCTAAGATGTGTTATGGTACCATGTGAAAAATCTAAAACTCGAAATCCTACTGCGGCATCTGATAATATTTCTTCTATTTATTAAATTAATTAATCAAACTATTTGCAGTTTCCTGTGGCAAATATTGAAATATATACACTGCAGACTTCACAAAACAAATACTACAGAAAAAAATGCTGGAAAATTAGAGAAATTATAGCACACACAAAAAATATTAACACAATTATTTTTGCACAATTCTCCCTAGAAAAGCCCAACTTCGAAAAACTGGTGCATCAGATGAGGGTTTCTTTATTAATTCTTCAGTACAAAATCAAGTACAAGAATTCAGACATCAGAACAGAGGAAAAATACTAAGAGAAATTTAGGGACAAATTTCTCACTCTCCATAGCGACTCCCTGTCCCCCGAGATGAACTCTCTATCAATGCGCTAGGTTTCTGCATCACCCTCTCCGCAACAACTGCACAGAGCTCTAATGGACTGCGTCTCCCCTCTTGTCTCTTCCAGAACACATTCTGCACTTCCTGGATCATTGTTGATACCCTCTCTCTCCCCTGCAACTCACACTCTAGCTCTGTCTCCTCTGCTGAACTTCAACCACTGAGAAAATCGATCTACTTGGGCAACTGGGTAGTTGTTGGTGTATACTCTCCAAGCCCCATCGAGTTTCTTCTTATAATCTCTTGTTGAGACATCAACGGCCACGATTAAAACATAATCGATGACAAATACTAACTAGAACTCGATCCATGTCTTCTTCGAGAAGATTCTCGCCATGACTTAATTAATACCCTTTAATTAATCATATTTCCTAAGTTTAGAATTAGGAAACATTAAAAAATGATTAATTACTTTAATTAAGTCGTCTCTTGGTGGAATTTCCAAAAATGATTTATGGGTTTTGGAGATCTCATGTATTCTAGCCTCTCCACAAAATTTCAAGGCTAGAACACATCCGATGCTACAAAAACTAACAATACTTTCTACTTGAGTTCTCTATTTTCTTGCTGCAAATATGTTGCCATTAGATAAGCCTTGTCCACCTGATCTTGCAGGTCCTTAATTTTCTGATCCCTTTCATCAACTTCCACTTCTTCATGTGCACTTTCTGATATCTCAACAGCGTCAAAAGGTGTAGAGTCTACAGGCAATCTTTTGGTTGAAGCTCTTGTTCTCAATCCCCTAGCCATTTGTTCTACCTCAAGTGAGAAGTGAAGTTTCTTGGCACTTCTTTTGTCAATTGATTTGTTCTTAATCAAAGGTTTTTTTATTGAGCCAGCTGCTGCAGATGAGGCCTCTTTGATTCTAATTGATGGGGTATCTCTCTTAGTCCTTTGGCTATCAGAAGATTGTGTCATCCACCCTGAAGAGATCAACAAGTCCTGCCATCATTGCTCCCTCTTGTCATGTTCCTTTGTCACCAACAGTTTAATCAATGAAAAATGAAATAAACTAGGTTCAATCTGACTTCCCTTTGCTTGAACTCTATCAGCCATTTTGCTAAGACTCCTAAATAAATAGTAAGGAAGATTCAAAAGTTTCCTGCTTGTAAAATGCATTAGAAGCCTAATATGACACTGATAAACTTTGTTGAACCTCCCTTCACATGTAAAATACCTTTGAATCACCTCCAATAGTTTACTATGGTGGTCCTGTAGATAGCTCCTTGGAACAGCAGATCAATACCCCTCCTGCTATTGTAGTTTCAGAAAGTCTTTGAAATGAGCCAAATCTAACTCCATACCCTTAAACCATTCCTCACCATGTAAAGGGATCTCAATGGCATCAACTACTGATTGCACTGTGACTGGAAAAGTAAGTGTTCCAACCATAACTTGAATCCATCAACAAACTCCTTAGCCAAATGTAGGTTGCACCCTTGAATCTTTTCACGAAACCTCAAGCACCCCACCTACTCAAAAGCTATTCTGATGGTTGGATCTGCATTAATAAATGTGATATCTTGTGGCTCAAACCAAACAATGGCACCTCCCTTGTGAATCTTTTCCTCTAGAGTTGACATGATTGTGTTTTGCAGCAGTGAATAGTCTAGGCTTTTAGTGTAGGAATAATGATAGGAAGGACTCTTTCAAGTTAAACCTCCAATGATGATTAAGAAGCAGCAAACTCCACACAAGAGACCAATAAATACAAACTTTCTTTAGAAAACCCCTAAACAACTTGCAAATATTTTCACTGTTGATAGAGAACTTAAAGGGGCAGGCACAACACCTTGTGAGAAGTGTAGCGCTCAAGGCAATTGGGTTTCAAACAACTCTCAAGCACAACAATTAGGGTGAGGGGCTCCAAAGAAATTTCAACACATAAAACACTTTGCACATGGAAGCTTTGCAGAGGAGAATGCAGTCTTGGCAACAAAGAAATGCAAAACATAAGGATTCTGTGGTAGCACAACAATTAGGAGAGAACGCAGCGATTTTAGAAAGCACAGCAAATTACAAAAATCGCAGTGAAGATGAATTTGCTCTTTTTGCAGGTTTTGAACGGTTTTAGTTGGTTCATGCATGCAATTTAAAATTTATTCACAGCCAAGGAACAAAGATTAGTTCGATTTTGCACCTATGAAAAGGAGTTTGGTCTTCAGATTGACAAGAAAAGTAACTTTGTGTGGAAATGCAGTGCCCCTGCCTCCTTTGCACAACACCTTAGCACAGCCACACCACAGGTTTCCAATGCGAATAAACAGAAAATGAGCGATCTTGGATGAAGGTAAAAGTTCAAATAATCTCCCAAAATGACATGGAGCGGAATCCATACCAATGATTGTGATTTGAAATAGAAATGATGAGTGCACAACACCTCCTGGAAAGCGCAACGCTTGAGGAAACGCAGTGAACTTTCCTTTTGACCGTTGTACTCATGCTGAGGTCATGACCACTCATGAAATGACATCTAGATTCTAAACTGACTCAACAAAACCTCCAAAATTGTGCCCAATCCTTTCTCATGATTGCTTTGATGTAAACTCAATCTCTATATTTAGGTAACTAACTCATGATGACCAAAGTTTGAGGACATGACCCCTCAATAGTCTTCCATGGTGACCCAGTGACTCCCTATGATTAGCCCTTTAACAATAATCCTTCATGACATTAGACATTTGAACTTTTAGCAAAATAGACAGACTTTCCATGACATTCAAACCAAATCTAGACCTCTTTAAACCATAATAGTCTGGTCATCATGACTAATATTTACAAATTGACCTCAGATAAATAGAAAGACTAACATGACCAAGATTCTTATAACATAGGACCCTAACACCAACAATGACACCAAAAGCGTTACCGCTCAATCTCGCACTGGTCCTAAGAGGGGTTCCAAAGGGGCAACTACTAGACCAAGTGGCAACAATGGGACAAGGACCCACTCTCACCTCAGTCGTTGTCCCCTGCTCTTTACGGACATTCACTGATGGAGGAGTCCCAATTTAGGGAAATCACTAGGAATTATGAATCGATGACAAGGCAGGTAGTGATTTCTAGGGCCCATTCACAAAAGAGACTTAAATAATAGGGCTCGCTTGCTTTAGAAGCAAGAATAAGGGCTCTCTATGAAAGGCACAAAGGAGGCTCAGACCTAGGGATTAGGTGTATTCCTTAATGAGAGATGTCCTAGACCTTAGATTCTTTTTAGAATCAAGGTTTCCAAGTGTCCTAATGGGATAAAGAATGACAACAATGCAGGACCACAAAGGAACCTTGGGAAGGTCCAAGTTTGACCTAGGTTTTAAAAAAATCATCTTGCTTTCAATGGCATGCAAGGCCAAACAAGGAGGATGAGAAGGGCTTAGGGAATGATGAACTTCCTTTGAGTTTTTATAATGAGACCCTTAAAATCTATCTTAACCTAGGAGGAACCTAGACAAGTATGGTTTTATGGTTAGGGCTAGCTATATCTCCCAATCTAACCGTGGGAATGACCTCAAACTTGGAGGACCTCTTGAGGACACACTAGCACAGATGGATGCGAACTCACTCCAAAATTGGATGGATACAAAGCAATTCACTTGATGCCCCAAAAGATTCACTATGGTTATGGTAGAATTCAAAGGAAAAGTAAAAAAATAGAAAGTTTTGTGGTGATCAACAATGGATTATGGACAAGTGCCTAGCCTTCTGGGAGAAATGGAGCCAAATGATCTTGACTAAGTGACTTCAATGCTTCAAGGACCTCACTATCAAATAGAAGATGACAAACAAAAAACCTTCATGAATTTTATACTTCCAACACAATGTTAAAAATGGAGTTTCAAGGATTTAATCATACAATTATTCCCCTAGGAACATTCATTCTATCTTTGCCAAATGACTAACACATGCAAAAATCCCAACAATTTTCAATGCTCCAAGAACTTCGCACTAATTAGGGCATATCCAATTACAACAAGAAAATTCCATGCATTAGACATTTGTTATAGTAGAAATAAGCATCATAAATCACTTACAAAGCAAAGAGAGAGTATATCCATCCATCCCACATGCAACAAGAAGCTCCAAGAAGAAGTGTGAAGTTAATCCATATATCAAAATTCATTTACAAGATCCAAATTTGTTACAAGATCCAAATTGCAGGTTTGAGTTCTCTTTTAGAGATAAGTTGCAAATCCAAGTAACGATGAAGAATAAAATGAACCTCTCATCAATTTATATGATCCTCTAAGGGACTCGAATTTCCTAATTAGGCCTAATGATGCCCCTACAATAAAAATAATGTGCAAAATAACATCATTTTGGTGACAAACCCACCAAATAGCTCCATAATAAGAAAAGATAAGCCTCTCAAGAGGGTCGAAATAATAGACAAGTAGCTAGGAGGGTCGTTGGGGACCCAAATGGAGTCCAACATTTGCCAAAATGAATAGAAGGGCTCCAAAAATAGTGATGGAGGAGGCGGCCCCTTGTTCTCCAAGCAAATAACCTGTGGTGGCCCTAAGTGGTTGTGGTGGGCACGAAATCATCCCCATGGGTTTCTAACTGAATCAAACAAGCATGTATCCCATCTGCAAGGACTGGAACAATGATAAAAGCCCTCCCTTTGTCTCTCATGGCGAGACACAACCCCATCTGGGCCTTGGATCAACTGCCAAGTGTGTGGCGCAAGAGTGTAGCCCGCTGGGCAAGATGGTCCAGGTGCATCATCATTATCAAATAAGTGGGATACAAGCGAGCAATGAATGGTGTTGAGGGATCCCATGGCATGGCTATCTACTCCCTGTTATAGTGGAGGCCCATGGCTCTCAATGCACACCTTATAAATGTCAATATGACCCTCTAGAGGGCTTGAGCCTTCGGCCCCGTATAGGAAAACCAAACCCCAAGATGAAAACCCACCTACAATCTTGCATAAGATCCAATGTGTCTCCTCACCTTCCAGTACAACAAATCATTAGTATAATTGAGCAAATGAGCTTACAAGTCATGGAACCAAGTGGGCACACTTCATAGTGGCATGCCCTTCCATAATGGGCTTTAGAGTGTACAAGTGTCTCCAAGTTCAAGATGGACGTTAATTAAGGACCCTATTAAGTGGTTTCAACCTCTAAGGGAGTGATAGGTCCATGGTGCATTTGTCATATGGCAAGTTTCATGTGACATAATGATGGAACGGAATGGGGCATCGACAAAGGCTCCAAGCCCCATGCCATCGTACAAGGGTAGCTATGATGAGGGAGGCCCACACTCGGGTGTACAGACATAGGAGGGAGAAATCGTGGTACATGAGTTACCCTGACCTTTGTCTTTCCACCCTTCTTCATATGCCTTTTGTCTTTTATTGATTTTTTTTATAACTTCTCGGGGCTCCAGGGGATGAGAGCATGATGTGAATGATATAGCAGTGAATACCCCCTTCAAGGTTGGGCAGTTCATCACCCACTAGGGGTTAGGGCAGTCATGGGTTCCTTAATGATGCAAAGGGCCAATATGAGGGGCTCTAGGAACCAGGGAGATGGCCATGATGATAGAGGTAAAGTTCATGTTAGCTTTTGGCCACGTGCTAAACTTGTATGTCTCGACCATCTTTTGCATTTTATTGGTCATTTCCTATTGAGAGTACCCAAATTATGCTTTTTACTTTCTTTCCAGCTGCATGAACCTCCAGTGCATAGTTCCAGACACAACCCAAACTATGGACAAGGGGAGGGGGAAGCTAACTCCGTGTGGACCCATGGACAAATGTAGATTCGGAAGGGAAATATGTGAAAGGGTGTTATAATGAGCGGAAGGGAGTGATGTATTTGGTGTTGAGAAGCAAGACCACACAACCAAAATTGGGATTTCCCATGTAGTGTCACTCCTAAAGCTAGTAGCCAATAAAGGAGATCCCACGGGACTAGGATACGAGGTTAACCACCAAGTTGGACAAGGGGACAAGAGTACAAACCAAGCCCATTCTTTCTACTGAATCCCCCCACTAATCCATGCCCAAAAGTGTCCATGATAAGTAAGCAAAAATACCCAACTACATAATGAAAGCCACACCTTTGGGGTTGGAAGGCCCACCTTCAAACACACGATCATGACAGATGGGCGAGGGTGCATAATGGTTAGCTTTGGTAGCGGAGACGGTGGCACATCAAGCTATCTAGGGACTGCAAGGGGTTGCTGGCTACCGGCTGAAAATAATCTAGGAAAACATTTCTCCTATGGGTGTCACCCACAGGTGATGGATAATAGGTCCCGGATGCTTATCCAATCCTCCATTCTCCCTACCAAAACCTTCACTAGACTTATGATTGTTAGTCCTAGCCTAGTGCATGACACACAGAGAATACGGTGTCCCTGATCACTCCCTCTCAACTAGGGAGGAAATATCCACAAGACCTAGCTTGTCTCTCAAATACTCATGCTTCTTATTTGGAAGATACTTCATCAATATTTCAGCTACCTATTCGTTAGTGGAGATGTATTGTAGCTTTACAACTCCATCCTGTACCAAGCTTCGAATATAGTGGTACTTATTATTGATATGCTTTGTCCTAGATCAAGTCCTCCACCAAGCATCAATTCAACCCCCCAAGAAGCCCTTTCAATAAGGTCAAAGATCAGCCAAACTAACAAGGATCAATTCTAACTAGCTTCTGGCTTCAACTTCTCCCCTCAGCTTCAACCTACAACTTTAGCCCTGTAGTAGCTGCATAAACCCTAATTCTGACACGTGTCAACTCTTTAAGAAGACTTCCTTGAAACTAACCAAAGTCTCCAAAGTCAAACTAGACCAAATCAGAGTATTTGGCTCTTCTGCAACTTGGTTCTGTAATTTGAACCTGCAATTTTTCGGCCTTCCCTAAAGCTACAAAAACCCTAATCTTTGCACATGTGAGAGAATAAGGGCCAAAAACAAAATTTCTTCTTTCTTCTTGAGTTCTTCTTGCCTTCTAGACCTTCACACTTGTTTCCTTGATGTTGCTTGCTTTAGATCGAATTTCTTGATGAGAGAGATCGAATTGCTGCTAAATGAGGTTGATGCTACCTGTAATTATAGCGTTTCCATGAGGTCGAATAGCCTCCTCTAGGCCTACTTGTCATTGTCAAGGCCAACTTGTGCTTGGAGGTTTCTAGGACTTTCTAGACTCAAAATCAATGTATTTTACATGTTACATCTTTCCGATAGGGTCTTATATGAATGATAAAGACTCTTTGACTTGAGAAAAATATTCTTTTGACATGACAAACCCTAGAAGCATGAAGAAAATGCTTTACCTAGAAGACCATCAAAATGGAGCATGAAACCCATGCTTAAAAATAGTATTTTTCTTTCTTCTTTTTCTTGTAACATAAGATATGCATAATGATTTGAGTAAATTGACAATTATGAAGACCGAAACTAGTTACATTTTCCAACACTCCCTCTTAACTAGGGAAGTATTCATAAATATACACTTGGTTCAAGGTTATTCTAAAAATGAAGAGTTCTCATAAGAAGAGTCAGATTGGTAAGCCATCTTTAAGCATCAACATCATGACCAGCATTGTCAACATACTAAGGCCTTAACATGACAAGCTCTTTCTTATATAAGAGCATAATGTTGGTAGGCATTTCATGAGATACAACACTACCTCTTCAAGGCACATGTAACATACCCCATCCAGATGTTCACTAGGTATGTCCTTTTAGGACTATTCTTATCTTGGATTCCTAATCCTCAAAATCGGTCCTCTTCGACCAGTCTTGTCTTCGATACCTATCCAATCCTCAAAGAGAGTCAGTCGATTTCCTATCTTGGATTTTCTATCCTCAAGGAAATCACAGATGCTTATACAATCCTCCATCCACCATCCTCCCTCCATGGCCTTCACTTAGACATACGGTTGTTAGTCCTGGTCCACTGTATAATACATGAAGAAAAGAATACAAATGTGATGTCCATCACCACTCTCTCTCAACCAGAGAGTATATCCCTATTCCCTCTTTATTAGGGAATAGATCATTGCTCCTACTCAAGGAGACTCCTTTACTCCCTCTAAAATATAGAGAAGATTCCTGACTTCCTTCCAATTTGGGAAGTCATAACCACAAGATTTATAGCTCATCTTCGTAAATGTATCTGCTGCCAGATATTTAAGGAGATAGTTGCATGGCTCCCTCTTTCCTGTGTATCTCATTATATCAAGATTTTCTTCCTTCTTGGGTATCATGGAGCCATCCTTTTTCGTTCAATCTTGTGACAAGTTTCAGGCCATCAATCTTGCATATCGCTTTCCTCGTCATCATCAATGAAGCCATTATATTGAGCCTTATCAAACTTCAAGCTAATCATAGCTCCCTCTAAACATGAAAGTGATCTTTCTTGATGAACATTAGGTTATCTTCTTACATTGTCACCTTTCAATCTCAAGATGATAATGTGAACACCTTGACTACATAACCCTCCAATGATTGTCAAAACCATTTACTCAATCCATATGTTCTTTGAATTGAGTACAATACCAATAGTTGAACTTGCCTCAACTGTCATCATGAATTCCTACAGTATCTTTCCAGGTAGCAAAAAAATATGTTAACTCGATAACCAATATCAAAACAATAAAAACAAACTTACCTTATCATGATGGCCCCTTTCATCAAAATATTTGCATACTTGAGTTCTTTGAGATCAAAATCCTTTCATATGATCCTTCTCCACGTTGTATAAGAATCCTTCCATGCATTCATTGTAATCAAAGTGCCCATGGGTCAAACTTAATTACAAAGTTAAAATATCTTCCTCAGAGATGTGATTATTAACTCCCTTTCTTTCTTCCGGAGACTATACTTGATGTTAACCAAAATCATTATATGTATGCCATGCAATCTTGTGAGAGAGTCTTAATCTCCATCCATTCCAAAGCATGTTAAATTTCTTCTTTCGAGCATCACACAGCCATATGGAAGACTTTATCGAGCACACTTTTATATCCAACTCTTTTTGCAAAACTCTTGTAGATATGAACCTTGCCCTAGAGAAGAGTTACTTACAATATGCAGACCCTTGCTTTCATACAATCATCTAGTCAACCTTTCTTAAATGAGTTTGCTTCTTGTGCTTGTCGAAGATAGGTTTCGTCTCCCAAGAAAGGTTGGAACTATATGCATTCCTTCATCCTTCGAGAGTATTGTTTCCATGCTAGATGGAATATATACCAATCATAATGCTACAACCAAAAATCTTCCAAAATGATGATTCCTATAGGATCTTGACGATCCCTCTTTGCAAAATGATTACCTCTAACATGATGTTAGAAAATGCTTGAATGAACAATAATATGTAATATGGTTCCAATTTTCTCATTCTCTTTAAACTAGATGATCATTCACAAAGAAAATCAAACAAGTAGATTCTAATTTTTCTACTTTCATGTGCTTCTATATATGATGCCATGCTTTTTACAAAACCAAGACTCTTCTAGAGTATACAATAATCCATGGTACTCTACTTTCTACCTAATAAAAGAAAGACAAATTTTATGAAGACCCTGATATAGATGGAGCTTCCTTCAATAGTAAAGATCCTTGGGATCTTCTCCTTTCAGCTTTTTCACAGGTTCTCCCTTTTCTTCAACTATATGGGCTTTGCTTCTTTCCTTTGTTTTGTTATATTTCTTGTTTGAATAATCACTCTTAAAGTGTCAATACTTATTGCATCCAAAGCATTGAACCTTGGACATATTTGTCATTTTCTTGGACTTTCCAAACTTCCCTTTCTTTAACTTCTTGGACCTTGCAATAAAGGCTTCAAATCTTTCATTTCATTTGGTGTCATCCTTTGCCTTGATCCTCGATTCTTCTAAGATACAATGAGCCCACAACTCATCAAAAGGTGTAGAATCCTTCTTAGAGTAGATACTAGTAGCAAAAATGCTCCAATCAGGTGGCAAAGCATTTATTACGCAAATTGTCATTTCATAGTCATAAACAATTTCCCAAGCCCTTGCAATTGATCCCTTATTTGTGAGATCTTCATGAGATAAGAGGCCACGTCTTCATCTTTTGATTTCCTTATTATATATAGTTGATTTCCCAAGGAAATCTTTTGACCTGATGTACTCAGAGTACAACTTTACCAACTTGTCATACATGCCCTTGGATGTCTTTAGATCAACAATAAAGGGAACAAGATAATCTTTAGTGGATTCAACAATGACTCCTTGTGATCAGACTTCTCCCTTATTGTACTTTGCTAAGTCTTGAGTCTTCTCTTTGCTTGATTCAACAACTTCACCAAGAACATATTCCATGATTCGTTCTCTGTGAGTGCCAAGTTAATACTCTTCTACCATGCTAAGAAATTTGTTGATTCAACGAGCTTGTTGCTTTCCTAGCAAAATGTAGCCATGTTATCTGTAGATTGAGACATAGAAGACAATATATTACTTACTTTGTTAACCAAGAGTCCTCCTTGATGATGTCTCCACTATCTTGAAGTCTTCAAGATCTTCAAGGAGACTTCAAAGATGCCCTAGAAAAATGTCTTCTAGGATGCCTTCAACAATGGCACTTTCGAATAGCTTCAAAGAGTGAGTGATGATCAAGATTGTTAGTTTTTGTAGCATCAGACAAGTGTTCTAGTCTCGACTTTGGTTAAAGAGGCTAAGAAACGCACGATCTCCAAAACCTAAAACACGTTTCGAGAGAAAACACCCAGAGACAACTCAATTAAATTAATTGATCGATAATTAAAAAGCACCTAAGTCTAACTTAGGGTAATCAAATAATTAAAGGGAGTTAATTGAGAAAGGTGAGAATCCTCTAGAAACTCAACGAATTGAATTTGAGATGATCTTAACCATTGATGGGGATCTAATCATGGTCGTTAGTTCACCAACGAGAGATTATAACAACAACTCAATGGGTAGAGGGGAGACACACTTGAGCACATTGTGGAGAGCGTGTTCCTTGGCAAATCGAGCTATCCAGGTGTAGAGGTCGAGCAAAGGAAGAAGAGTTCGAGCCAGAAGGGATGCAAAGATAGAGAGGGTGCAGAGACAGTGATTCCGAAGGAATTTCTAGTGCCAAGAGTCAGCAACAAGGGGGCCAAGTTTTCCTTAGTGAGGTTGCACAAGGACTGCATACGCCGCTTCAAAGGAGGGTTCAATTTAGCTGGAGAGAGGGTTGATTCAGTTGTTGGTGGCCAGGAAAAACTCAAGAAGGGCAAGCGAATCATTCTTAGAGGTAGAGTTGGGCAAAACGACAGCATCAGAGCAGTTCCAGAGGCAGTATGAATTGGCCTGCATAGATGCAGTGCAAAAGTTGATGCAAGGGTGTTTGAGCAGCTAGTTTGAGCCAATTTCGGAGTTGAGATAAGTGTCGGGTGAGATATGTTGGAAAAGTGCAAAGTAGCAGCTATCAATTCCAAATTTCCTTATCCTTAATACTCGTTTGAGAACTTTATTATTCTTCTTATGTTTCTTTATTAGATCTTCTTCATCAAACAAATATCAAGAGAAAACAATAAAGACAGTGGACACAAAAGTTAGGCTCCAAGCCAGGGCAAAACCCTACAAGGGAAAAACCTAGAAAACTCTTCTCCTATTATAGAATTTGATTCAAATCAGACAACAAAGACCTGTTACCGCTCAATCTAGTAGGAGTCCCCTTAGTCAATGTCCCCTACACTTTACAGACTTTTACCGATGGGAGGAGTCCTGGTATATGGGAAATCAATAAGAATGATATATCAATGATAGAAAGATAGTGATTTCAAGAGCCTATTCATAGAAGAGACTAAGATGATAGAGCTTACTTGCTCAAGAAGAAAGGTATATGGCTCTCCAAGAAAGGCTTAAAGGGAAGCCTAAATCTAGGGACGAAGAACAATCCTTCTCATCCTTGATAAGGGAGGCCCTCAACCTAAGATTTTGAGGAGAGGGGGGTTTCTAAGATGATCCTTGTGAAATTAGAGTGATAAAGGATGTGGTTCCACAAAGAAGCCCCAATGAACCCAAACAAGGTCAAGGGCTTAGGGTGAAACTTCAAACAACAGGTCTTGACCAAGTAAGGGAGGAGAAGAGGATCAAAGAAATTAGATTTTACTTGAGTTTTTGATGCAATGTTCCTTGATTAAAGCCACTAACCAAGGAATCCTAGGGTCAAAATTAGAGATGGGGCTAGGCCATAGGATATCTCGAGATCTAGCACAAGATTTCGTTGAAACTTGGAGGGCACCTAGAGAAAACCCTAGAGCAATAGTGGACCAACTCGCACTTGAAAAGGAGCTCCTTAGTGCAATTCTCACTAGGCCCTAGAAGGCCTCTAGGGTAGGGCTTGGAAAAGAGGAGAGGTGAAAAAAATATTTATTTAGGTGATCACCAAGGATTGATCAATGCCTAGTCTATTGGGAGAATGGAGCTAATGTGCTTTTCAACTTATGGAATTCTTTTACCCAATCAAGGAGTCCTCCAACAACTTTGCATGGCCTTAAAGGCAGCTACTAGGTTACCAGCAATTTATACTTCTTGTTGCAGCAATTTGATGACTTATCAAGGTGATTATGAAGATAATGTACCCCTAGGAACATTCACTCACTATACCAAAACATGTAACATATGCAATACCCTCACAAAAAACAAAATTTGACTAATTCATATAAATTAGGGCAAAATTTTAGATTTTATGAGCGAAAATTCCATACATTATATATGAATACAAGAGAGCAAGATAAATCATGAAAAGACACTTACAAGTATAGCGAGTATATCCAATCATCAAAGAGAGACAAAATCGAAGCTCCAAGACCAAGAAAGATATCCAAAAGTCAAAATGTAGCAATGTTCGTCCAATTTGTCATCCAATAGCTATAGTGAAATTCTCAAGAAGAGATAAAGATACCAATTCAAGTAATGATGAGATCAAATTATCCACTCATCAATATATATCATCCTCTAAGGGTTCGATTTTCCTAATCATGCCTAATGATGCCCCAACTAATAAAATAATGCACAAAATAACATTACTTGGTGACAAGCCCACCAAGATAGCTCCATAACATGGAAATAAGCCTCTTAAGGGGGCCAAAATGATAGATACAATAGGTCGAAGGACCATTGAAAGGCCAAAAGGAGTCCAACGTGTGCCAAAATGAGTGGAAGGGATCCAACTATCATGATAAAGGGTGTGGCCCCTTGATCTCCAAGCAAATGACCTATGGTACTCCCAAGTGGTTGTGGGAGCACAAAACATCCTCGTGAGTCTCCAAGAGTCCAAGTAGATCAATCAAGCTTGTATTCCATCTGTAAGGGTTGGAACAATGATGCAAGCCCTCCCTTTGTCTCCCATGGTGAGACAAAACCCCGTCTGAAACATGGATCAATTGCCATGTGTGTGGTGCAAGTGTGTAGTCGGCTAGACAAGGTGGTCTAGTTGCGTCATCATCATCAAATTGGTGGAACACAAGTGAGCAACAGATGGTCTTGAAAGACCCCATGGCATGGCTATCTGCTCTCTGCTATAGTGAAAGCCCATGGCTCTCAACGCACACCAATGTTGCATGAAGCGAAGAAGTTTTTTCGAAGCGAAGTGTTGGGAGCATCATTCTCCAAATATCTAGGAAGCGAACCATCTCGGACGCATCTACTATATATATATGTGTTATATGCTTTTGCATTTATATTAAAAAAACACCCAAAATACCAACTTAGTTGTAGAAAATATGAAAACATGCATATTTGTACATAAATCAAGATAGATATGGCAACCATTGTACATCAATGATTAATTATTCGAGCATCAACCATATAGAATCTACATACTTTTCCTCTTGTCTAGCCTTTGCATCTACCTCAATTGTCTAGGGATATTAGTCAACATTGCCCAATTTTGATCAAACTACGTAATCCAAGCTTTACAATATTGTACAAAAAGCTTAACATGCTTGATCAATGGTTTTGACTTGATTGAAAGGTAATTAGATATCATTTTGGGATTCAACTGCGTTAAGTAAGTCATTCACGTATGACCATTTCCATGAGAGGTAGTCGTATCTAACTAATTTCTCATGATTTTTGAATAGTTCACTTAGCACTCATTGCATCGAGTGATGCTCACAGGGGTGAAGAAGTGAGATTGAAACTAGTGAAACGTGGAGAACAAATCACATAGCATCAATCATCACTTCCGGGGCTTGCACCCGGTAACCAGGACTTCCCAGGAGGTCACCCATCCCAGATCTCCTCTGGCTCAAGCGCGCTTAACTGTGGAGTTTTTCCCCACAATCAAGCCCATTTAGCTTGCTACCCCATTTGCAAAACGTTAGCAAGTATTGTGCCTCATGAACCATTCAAGTAGAGATCCGTTGACTCTTTTTGAATTTTAAGTATGGGGGTTTACGCAGTGCATTATATTAGATATCATTTTGGGATTCAACTGCGTTAAGTAAGTCATTCACGTATGACCATTTCCATGAGAGGTAGTCGTAATTGACTAATTTCTCATGATTTTTTGAATAGTTCACTTAGCATTGCATCGGGTGATGCTCACAGGGGTGAAGAAGTGGGATTGAAACTAGTGAAATGTGGAGAACGAATCACATAGCATCAATCATCACTTCCGGGGCTTGCACCCGGTAACCAGGACTTCCCAGGAGGTCACCCATCCCAGAACTCCTCTGGCTCAAGCGCGCTTAACTGTGGAGTTTTTCCCACAACAAGCCCACTTAGCTTGCTACCCCATTTGCAAAACCTTAGCAAGTATTGTGCCTCATGAACCATTCAAGTAGAGATCCCTTGACTCTTTTTGAATTTAAGTATGGGGGTTTACGCAGTGCATTATATTAGATATCATTTTGGGATTCAACTGCGTTAAGTAGGTCATTCACGTATGACCATTTCCATGAGAGGTAGTCGTAACTGACTAATTTCTCATGATTTTTGAATAGTTCACTTAGCACTCATTGCATCGGGTGATGCTCACAGGGGTGAAGAAGTGGGATTGAAACTAGTGAAATGTGGAGTACGAATCACATAGCTCAATCATCACTTCTGGGGCTTGCACCCGGTAACCAGGACTTCCCAGGAGGTCACCCATCCCAGAACTCCTCTGGCTCAAGCGCGCTTAACTGTGGAGTTTTTCCCCACAATCAAGCCACTTAGCTTGCTACCCCATTTGCAAAACCTTAGCAAGTATTGTGCCTCATGAACCATTCAAGTAGAGATCCCTTGACTCTTTTTGAATTTAAGTATGGGGGTTTACGCAGTGCAATATATTAGATATCATTTTGGGATTCAACTGCGTTAAGTAAGTCATTCACGTATGACCATTTCCATGAGAGGTAGTCGTAACTGACTAATTTCTCATGATTTTTGAATAGTTCACTTAGCACTCATCGCCAACCAAGGGTTGGGACAATCATGGGTTCCTTAATGATGTAGGCGCCATTATGAGGGGCCTTAGGAACCAGGATGATGGCTAATGATGATAGGGATAGAGCTCATCATGGCTTTTTCCCATGTGCTAAATTTGTATGTCCCGTCCATCTTTTGCATTTTATGGCATGTTTCCTATTGAGAATGGCCAAAATATGCTTTTTACTTTCTTTTTAGCTACATCAACCTCTGGGGTGTTAAGAAATCTAGGCCCTGAATAGTTAAAAGATTTCTCTGCTTGATAATTGCTTGTGATATACTTTTACTTCTTAGCTTACAGACTTTTCTTCGTTAAGTTATTATTGCGTTCCTTTCATCAAGACAATTACAAATATGCACAATAAAAGACAAGTGACACAATACGTAGGCTTGTCAGCCACGGCCCAAACCTCTCACATCTTCAGAGAAAAACCAGATCAAAATTCTTCTTCTAGATATTCAATTGATGAGTACCAAGACCATGACAAAGACCCTTGCCTCTAGTATCCTCCCAAGAACCTTGTCACTAACCTTGATGCTCTGCCTCTTCCCTTTCTCGACTTTCTTCTTGATCTCAAACTGCTCTTCTCGGCTCCTTCTAGAGAAAATCTGTCTCTATCCTTCACACTACTCCATCTTGGCTTCCTCTAGAGAGACTCGATCTTTATCCTTCACACTACTCTCGACTTCTAGAGAATATCGATCTCTATGATCTCTGGCTCAATCACCCAGAATAAGTACCCCAAAAGAATCCTTCCTTCACTAATCCCAA
This sequence comes from Pinus taeda, assembly GCA_000404065.3. NCBI lineage: Eukaryota > Viridiplantae > Streptophyta > Pinopsida > Pinales > Pinaceae > Pinus > Pinus taeda. The sequence continues at coordinate 247,113 of APFE030115073.1, read as the reverse complement.
AAGAAACTTTTCTTCACTAACCCCAGAAGAAACTTCTCCTTCGCTTGCCCAAAAGAAACCTCCTTCACTATGCCCAAAAGAATCCTTCTTCACTATGCCTAGAAGAATCCTCCTTCTTCCTTCTTCGCACTTCTCTTTCTAGCCTCTTTCTTTGCACTTCTCTTCACCAAATATATGTCGAGTTTCTTGCCTCTAAGTGAGACCGAGTGTGGTTATATATATACACCTCAACACGTCCTTTCGGCCAACATGATCACTAGTGTTTAGGCCAACTTCTTCTAGCAGGTTCTTCCATCATTGTAGGCCGACTTGAAGAGGATAAGTGACTAGGTCTTGGAGGATACTTTACATAGACAAGATTGACCTTTTACAAAGTGTAACATGACTTCATTACATGACAATAACTCTACCATTTTATGACTAGATGACAAATAATTCCTAAAGACTCTCAATGGGAGTCTTGACTCGAAAATAAAATCTCTTGCTCATGAAACCCATGAAGCAAGCAATACAATAAATTTATTTTTCTTATTTACATCTCATTACATAAAATCATAATTACATGTCATTATGAAGACCGAACCTAGTTACACTTTTCAACGCTCCCTCTTAACTAGGGAGGTATTCATAATGGTACTTGGACACTCTCAATCTGAAGAATTTCTCATAAGAAGAATTCAGATTGGTAACTCATTTGTATAGCATCATATCAACCAGCATTGTTACATAGCAAGGCCTTGACTAACAGCTCCATCTCTCCACAAGATCTGATCTCATTGTTGGCGAGACCACTGATTTATACACACTCTCATCATTGTCTCTCTCGGAACATCCCCTACCTAGCTACTCAGGGTGTGTTCCATGACGGCTATTCTTATCTTGGACTCCCCAGCCCTCAAAGAATATCGATCCTCCACGACTACTCTTCTATTGGATGCCCTATCTCATCCTCAAAGGGTATGGGATGCCAAATAATTACCCAATCCTCCATTCTATCTTCCCAGGTGAAGACCAGAATGACATGTCTATCTCTCCCTCTCAGATAGGGAGGACATATTCCAATAAAGGGATGTACTCATTCCTACAAAAACGATGTACTTAACCTCCCTCTTGGCTTAGGAATTTCAAAGTTTCTTCCAAGTAAGAAACTTTCCAGGATCCCTCTTAATTAGGGACCTTCGACGGCTTCTCAGGTGGAGATGATGGGACAACCAACTACTTGAAGAACTCCTCTTTTCTTTGATGTCGTAAATTTCTTTTGTCATTGAGTCTTCATCTTTTGGTGACTTCTTCATAGAGCACAGAACGTCCATTACTTTCATTCATGAGTTAGTCATGTCCTCATTTTATTAGAAAGTGATCCATCAATTTCCGTCTGCATTTGCTTCATGTCATGTTGCTTTCTTTATGCCATATTTTCCGGAAGGATCTTACATCCTTCAATATGGTCTTTCTGGAAGTCATCTACAAATATTCCCTTTGGCAGTCCTACATAAGCCCATTTTGATATTAGTTCAAAAATAAAAATTAGTTCTTAAATCAAAAATTAACTTTGTGATGGCCTTTCATCATGACATCTTCCTATAGGCATCAGTATCCTGCATGCATGTTGAAGCATCTCTTAAAAATATTCATTGTCAAGGGTCTCCATCTTTTTCTGACTCCTATCAGAGTCTTCATATCTTTCTGGAAGATATTCTACTCAGCTCTTCTTGGTCTCAAATGTGAAAATTTGGATGCCTAAATTTCTATTGCAGCAATTGATTAAGTTTCTCCTATTTGTTACTTCTGAATCAAGTTTCTTATTGTTTCCTACAGTAAATATCGAAACTAATACATTGCAGTCTACACCATTTAAATTATAAGCAGAAACAAGAAATTAAACAGGAAAGAGATACAACACGTCTACACAGTTATTTTTGGACAAATGTCCCCAGACCCAATGCGGGAAAATTGGTGCAGCAGCTGAGGGTTTATTATTAGGCAGTAGTAATTTCTGAGTACAATTCGTTGGATGCCTAACTGGCTATCCAATACAGAGAAAAACTGGACAAAACAAGTAGTGAGATGCTCTCACCCTGTCACAGGAAGAATCTGTCCTTGATCTCGCTAGAAAGAGGCTTTGTGTCCCTTTTGCATCAACCTCTGCGTAGAACTGCATCAACCTCTGGGCCGAACTGCGTCAACCTTATGCAATCTCTGTGTCACCTATACTGGGGACTATGTTTCTCTTCCTTCTAATCCATTGTTACCCAGAAACTTCAATTTCCAGCTTCCTAGTCTCACACCCCAGCTCTTGGCTTCTGAAACTAGATTTCCTCAGCAGCAAATTTGATCTCCCTCTAGGCTCTGTGCTACCACTACGTCAGCACTGCGTGGGCCAACGTCACCCTCTCTCTAGACGTCGTTTTGTCCTCTCTACCTTGTACTCTCTAACCCAGGAAAAGATTCCTCACCAGATATTATCCCTACCCCTCTCTACAAAAGATCACTATCGAAAATCTCTCCAACTGCTACTCTGCTTCAGAAAATCGAACTTTTGATCTCCCCTCTATGTGTTCTCCAAGTGCCCCTCAAGCCTCTTCTTATATCTTTCTGTTGGACAACCAACAACCCAGATTAACTTCTAATCAATGCCTTAGATCATCTTGGCTTGGTCCTCGTCTTCTTCTAAAAGTTACACCTACAGTTTAGATTAATACCCATTAATTATTTTAATTTCCTAGGTTTAGACTTAGGATCCCATTAAAAATAATTAATTATTTTAATAAAATTGTCTCAGGGTGGAATTTCCCAAAACGATTTCTAGGTATTGGAGAATGCATGTGTCTAAGCCTCCCTGCAAAATTTGGGACTTAGAGCACATCCGATGCTACCAGAAATAAACACTCCCTCTTAGCGAGGAATGTGCTCTAGCAATGCAACCTGCTAAAGCATCACTCTGTGCTGTAACATCTCCTTCTGCGCTGCTGATGTCTGTCATCCTGTCCACCAACTACTACGCAACTGTTGCATCTGTACTGTCGCTGACACTGCCATTATCAACACTGCATCTGTACTGCAACTCCCTCTCAATTTTGCATCCGTGTTGTTGCTGGCACTGCCATTGCCAACTACATCTGCACTGCAACCTTCTCCAACTACTACTGCTACTACATCAGCAACAGAAAAGCATCCTAAATTACTGAACTAGTGTTCAGTATGATGTATCTCGTTGCTCAACTCTGACTGCTACTAGTCCCTACGCTAACCCTCTGAAGCCTCTACGCTGCTACTAACCTCTGCTATGTGCCATCTACACTACTACCAACACTACTCTACGTTGCTCAGTCTCTGGCACTACTAGCCTCTACAACTGTCACTCTGGCACTCCTTTACACCAACTGATACTGGTCCATCCTGCTACTTCTGATCTAGGCTCTCGTAGCAAGGAATTGATCCAAGAGGTGGGCTCCTCAAGGATCCTGCCCATCTGTAGCTCTTTCGGACTACAACTCTAAATCAACCCACCTCACTCCTAGAGGTATCTCGGTTGTCATGGAAAACTCATCCTCCTCAATCTCCGCGACTGCAACTTCCAGATCATGCATCTCATCTTTGTCCTACTTTCTGAGAGGACACTGTGTTGCGTAGTGACCAAATTCACCACACCTGAAGCACTTGATCTTCAAAACATCTTTCTTTTTCTTTCGCTGCTCCTACTGCCCCTTAGATGCAAGGGACGTATTCTCTTCCTCCTCCTTAGGCTTCGTCCTGCTGATGCTACTACTATCAATTTTGCACTTGACTAAGTCTCTCCTCATCTCTTCCTGTTGAAGACTGGCCCACATTCCTTCCCAATCCGGCAATCTCTCTATGCCCAGGATACTTTGGACAAACACTTGCCATTCTTCTGAGACTAAATTTAGGGCCAGCCTCACCATCTCGGTAGGTTGAGGTGTTGAACCCACAGCTGCCAACGAGTCTTGAATCTCTTGAAGCTTCGTAAGGAACGGATCAATGTGTTCCCCCTTCTGCATCTATGTGGATCTCATCTTCTACTCCAAGTACATCTTTCGCTGCTCAGAAGATCCCTCGTATAATCTGGCCAATGCTTCCCACATCTGTCGGGCAATATCCTTGCTAGTAATGTGACACACTATGTGATCCCTCGCTCCTTCGAGGATCAACCTCTTGGCCTTTGCAATCTTGGCCTTGTACTTCTTGAGTCGATCTGGATCCGCGGGTACAGCTACCACACTGTCGACATAGGCTTTTAGATTGCGCTCATCCAGAAGGCATGAGATCCTTGCCTTCCAAATCACATAGTTGGAAGCACCATCCAATCGATCCTGATCTCTTATCCCACTAGCTGCCATCTCTGCCAACAAAATGTCGAACTACCTCGTCTGCCCTCTGCGCAACACTAGGCTAGCCTATGCACTCCCTGCTGCAGTTAGTAGATCTACTCCTCTCTATTGCTGCTTAGCAATAGAGAAATCAAATTCCCTAGATAGGAATTCTCTGAGCAAGAATTCCCTCAACCGTGTCTCTCTTTTTCCTCTAACGGCTTTCTGCCCAGCAACTGCCTGTAGAAAACTGCGTCCCACCAAAAACCCCTCTTCACTGAAGCTTCTGCTACATTGCTCCCTCTGTCGCTAACAGATTTCGATCTGGAAATCCTACCTCTTTGTCGACTCACTCAGAGAGAGGTTCACCACGAAAATCTAGCCCTCCTGGCTTGGAATGCGCAATCCCTCTAGGGATTCGAATTGCTACCCCTGCAAGAATTTCGAACTCCCTTCCTCCTACAGCATTGGGCTTCTTCTGGCATTCTTCTCTTGTTTCACATGTAGCTTCAATACCATGTGAAAATTTGGATGCCCAAATTTCTACTGCAGCAACTGATTAAGTTTCTCTTGTTAATTTTTTGATCAAGTTACTTACTATTTCCTACAGTAAATATCGAAACTAATACACTGCAGTCTACACCATTTAAATATAAGAAAAAACAAGAAACTGAATAGGAAAGAGATAAAACATCTACACAGTTATTTTTGGACAAATGTCCCAAAAAAACCCAATGCGGGAAAACCAGTACAACAACTGAGGGTTTATTATTAAGCAGTAGTAATTTCTAAGTACAATTCGTTGGATGCCCAACTGGCTATCAATACAGAGAAAAACTAAACAAAACAAGTAGTGAGATGCTCTCACCCTGTCACTCGAAGAATCTGACCCTGATCTCGCTGGAAAGAGGCTCTGCGTCCCTTCTACGTCAGTCTTACTCCTCTGCATCACCTCTGCTGGGGACTGCACTGCTCTTCCTTCTGATTCTCTGCAGCCCAGAAACTTCGATTTCCAGCCTCCCGGTCTCACAGCCCGGCTTCCGGCTTCTGAAACTGGATTTCCTAAACAGGAAATTCGATCTCCCTCTAGGCTCTGCGCTGCCACTACGTGGACGGTGGGCCAACATCATAGTCTATCTGGACGTCGTTTTGTCCTCTCTAGCCCAGGAAAAGATTCCTCACCAGATATTATCCCTGCCCCTCTCTGCAAAATATCACTATCAAAAATCTCTCCGACTGCTACTCTGCTTCAGAAAATCGAACTTTTGATCTCCCCTATATGTGTTCTCCAAGTGCCCCTCAAACCTCTTCTTATATCTTTCTATTGGACAACCAATGGCCCAGATTAACTTCTAATCAATGGCTTAGATCATCTTGGCTTGATCCTCGTCTTCTTCTAGAAGTTACACCCACAGTTTAGATTAATACCCATTAATTATTTTAATTTCCTAAGTTTAGACTTAGGGTCCCATTAAAATTTAAAAATAATTAATTATTTTACTAAAACTGTCTCCAGATGGAGAATACATGTGTCTAAGCCTCCCTGCAAAATTTGAGACATAGAACACATCCGATGCTACCAGAAATCAACATCGGATGTAGAATGCCTTCTACCTTTATTGCATATTTTCACGATCTCTTACTTTCTATTCACACACTTCATTTTCAGGAGCTTCCAGTCAGAGTTCCTTAATTGTAGTCAACTCCTTCATGATTCATATCCAAACATATTATATTGATTTCATCTAGTGCGACTTATGCTTTGCTATAACCTTTTGGAGGAGGAGATCCCTTCTTCTGTTGATCATGTTTCCCAGGATGGAAATAGTGATCCCTATTATCTGCAACTATATGACATGACTTTCATAATAACCTATGTAAGCATACATACCTCATCTTTCCTTTCGGTCATCCAAACTTCTTGTATCAGCTTCATTTGCATGAAAGAACTTTATCCTTTAGACTTGCTTTATGTCATCACACCATTATTCCTTGAATCCCACAAGTTGGAATTCATGATGAAACACTTGCTTTCTTTTAGATCGGTGAATCCTTTGATAAGGATTCCATCAAAGAAACTTGAGGATCTTTCATATCCTTACCTGGCAGATGTTTCCTTATTGACTATTGTATGATGATCCCAATCGATGATGACCTCTACTTCGTTCTATAAGTATCACTTGAGGTTTCCAAGAGCTCCCATTCTTTGTAATTAATAGAGCTTATTCCAAACATCCTTTCTACATCTCATGTCATGAAATCTTACTTCTAATGCTTCTATCATGATGTTATTTTTTTAATCCGATGCATCCTATCTTATTTACATTGCTTCCTATCTATAAGTGAAAAGTACCTTCTAGTGAAGAAGATTATCTCAGTCATAGTAGAGATCTTTTGCTTCTTCCTTCTGAAGCTTCTTTCTCTCAGGTTCTTTCACTTCCTCATTAATATGGGCTTCTTCCCTCTTGTCCTTATTAAGTTTAGGACAATCTCTTCTATAGTGCCCAAGTTCCTGACAACCATAGCATCTTACCTTAAGCCATGTTCATCTTTTTCTTTGGAAGATCAAACTTTCCAAATTTCCCTTTTCTTCTTGTCACTAACTGATCACTTCTATCTGATCTTCTGTCACTTTCTTTCTTCAACCTGTCTTCTTCTGCCTTGTAGAGCGACCATAATTTGATGAATCGGATAGCTTCTTCTTCCTTAGTAGATATGAGGTTACCTTGTTCATCAGTCAATGCATTTAGAATAACGGAGATCATTTCTTTATCAGATACCATCTCTCCTAGATCCTGCAAATGACCTTTTATTTGAGATGCTTTTGAAAGGAATGATGATATCCCTTCATCCTTTGACACCTTCAATTTATATAGATCAGATCTAAGTGATATGTTGTTTTCTATCGTGCTTTCAGAGAAAAGTTCTACCAACTTATCATGTATTTCTTTAGATGTCTCTAGTTAAGCTACATTGGAAATGAGAGGATCTTTGATAGATTCCTTAAGAATCTTTGAGCCTTTAGATCCCTTTCCATGTATTCGGATAATGGTTGTTCTTTGGATGGCTTAGAGACCTTTCCATGGACATGAACAATCACTTCATTTACTTCGAGGACTATGTCTATCCTTCTTTTCCATACAAGGAATTTTGATATCCCAACTAGCTTATGGTTCTCCTTGAAACATGAAGTCATTTTTACTAGATCAGATTATAATAAAAAGGTACTTACTTGTGAAGATGGAATCTTCAACTTGATGACAAACTTGTTGATGATCCTTTTAAGAAGGTTCTTACTTCGACGAGGGAAGACTGCCTTCTTTAGGATGATTTTCTTCCAAATGAGATCCTTGCTTCAATAGAGAAAAGATTGCCTTTCGATCTAGCCTTCCTTAGTTTTGAAGAGCTTCTACTCCTTTGATGATGTATGAGTGATGATCTCAGAAGTTCTTCTAGGGTTTCGCTCTTTCTTCTTGCTTCCTTCTTGAAGATAATTTCAAGACTCTTGCTAGAGTATATTTCTTCGATCTAGGGTTTTGGTTTCATGAAGATCTTGATTTCTTGTTTGGTGTTCTTTGACTTGCTTTTCATCCTTTTTTGAAGTTCGATTCTTGTGTGTCTACTTTCTTGAATGCCCCTTCTTGACTTCAGCAACTAAGCTTTGATCCCATGTTGAGAAATCTAGGGCATGAAAAGTTAAAAAATTTCTATGCTTGATAATTGCTCGTGATATACTTTTACTTCTTAGCTTATAGTATTTTCTTCATTATGTTATTATTGTGTTCTTTTCATCAAGACAATTACCAATATGCACAATAAAAGACAAGTGACACAGTATGTAGGCTTGTCAGCCAGGGCCAAACCTCTCACCACTTGAGAGGAAAACCCGATCAGAATTCTTCTTTTAGATCTTCAATTGATGAGTACCAAGACCATGACAGAGACACTTGACTCTAGTATCCTCCAAGAACGTTGTCACTAACCTTGATGCTTTGCATCTTTGCTTTCTCGACTTTCTTCTTGAACTCGAACTGCTCTTCTCGGTCCTAGAGAAACTCGGTCTCTATCCTTCACGCTGCTCCTTCTCGGCTTCCTCTAGAGAGACTCAATCTCTATCCTTCACACTACATCTTCTCGGCTTCTAGAGAATCTTGGTCTCTGTGATCTCTGGCTCGATCACCCAGAACAAGTACCACTGAAGAATCCTTCCTTTGTTGATCCCAGAAGAAACTCTTCTTCGCTAACCCCAGAAGAAACTTCTCCTTCGCTTGCCCCGAAGAAACCTCCTTCGTTATGCCCAGAAGAATCCTCCTCCCCTTCTTTGCACTCCTCTTTGTACCCTCTTTCTTTGCACTTGTCTTCACCGAATGTATGTCAAATTTCTTTCCTTTAAGTGACACTGAGTGTGGCTATATATATAAACCTCAACACATATATTTTAAGCCGACATGATCACTAGTGTTTAGGCCGACTTCTTCTAACAAGTTCTTCCATCATTGCAGACCGACTTGAAAAGGATAAGTGACTAGGTCTTGGAGGATACTTTACATAGACAAGATTGACCTTTTACAATGTGTAACATGACTTCATTACATGACAATAACTCTATCATTTTATGACTAGATGAAAAATAATTCCTAATGACTTTCAGTGGGAGCCTTGACTCAAAAATAAAATCTCTTGCTCATGAAACCCATGAAGCAAGCAATACAATAAATCATAATTCCCTGTTATTATGAAGACTGAACCTAGTTACAATTTTCAACATGGGGCATCGTTCTAGGCCAGACCCAAAGTGTGGACAAGGGGAGGGGGAGGCAAACTCCTCGTGGACCCAATGGACAAATGTGGACCCGGATGGGAAACGAAAAGGGGTTATAATGAGCAGAGGGGAGCGATGTATGTGGTGTCAAGAAGCGAGACCATGCAACCAAAATTGGGATTTCCCAAGTAATGCCACTCCTAAACCTAGTAACCCATAAAGAAGACCCCATGGGACTAGGATAGAATGTTAACCACCAAATTGGACAAGGAGACAAGGGTACAAGCCAAACCCATTATTTCCACTGAATCCACCCACTAATTTCATATAATAGATGGGTACAATGGAGAACCCGTTTCAGTAGCGAGGATATGGTGTTTTGAATGCTTCTCAGCTGTAGTAGTAGTTGCAATAGCAGCAGTAACAGTTAAGAGGGAGTATTAGTTGAGTTGCGGTGCAAATGAAAAGTTAGCAAAAGTACAGGCTGTACAGTGCAATGTTAGCAGCAACACAGATGCAATAGTTTGGTTCACCTACAATTAGAGGCAGATGAATTAGAGTTAGCACAATGTTTGGTGGATAGTGCCAAGAAACTACAGTTGTCAAACATTAGCAACGTGGTTGGAGGATGCTACAGAGACAGTGTTGTGACAGTTGTGCAACACTAGTTGGAGAGAACCCCTTCCTCGCTAAGAGGGAGCGTTAGTTTTTGTAGCATTGGATGGTGTTCTAGTCTCAAAATTTGTGGAGAGGCTAAAATGCAGGGGTTCTCCAAAACTCAAAAATCGTTTCTAGAAATTCCACCTAGAGATGGCTCAATTAAATTAATTCACCATAATTAAAAATCTCCTAAGTCTAACTTAGGAAAATGGTTAATTAATAGAAATTAATTGAGAAAGGTGAGAATTCTCTAAAAACTCACACGGATCTACTTGGAGATCATCTCAAACATTGATTAAGTTTTAATCTTGGTCGTTGGAGTCCCAACTGGAGACTATAAGAAGAGGTCGATGGGTAGATGGAGAAGACACCAGTGCAAATAGTTCGATTTTTCAATGTTGATACTCAGTGATCTAGACAGTTCGATTTACAGTGCAGGTGATTCAGCGAGAGAAATCGAGCCAAGGATCCAATAGCAGGTGGCAGAGGGGTAGCATAGCAGCGTTCCGATGAGACAGAAAGAGGTGGCCGAAATTATTCTCCAAGAAGAAATGCAGGGACTGCGTAGTTGCTTCAACAGAGCAGTTCAATTTCGCTGAAGGGAAAGTCGTTTTCAGTTCTATAGGCCGAGAAGATTTTCCAGAGTGTCGGAGAGACAGTTTCCCAGTTAATCACTGGCAGGACAACTGGATTGGCAACAGTTTCAGGCTGAGCATCAGAGGGTCTGCACAGAGTTGACGCAGGGCCTACACAGAAGAGTTGGACGGGTAGCTTTTCAGAGGAAGTAAGGTTCGGGATTACTTGGAGAGGGTAAAAACCCTCAATATATTTTTCCTAGTATCTCTCTTGGGTAGAATCACCAGTTTGGCAAGATTTTATTGTACTCAAAAATTTTGCTGCATAATAATAATAATAACCCTCACTGTTGCACCGGTTTTCCCACATTAGACTTTTCCGAGGACATTTGTCCAAAAATAATGGGGTCATTATTTTTGTGTGTGTGCTAGCACTTTTTAGTTTCCAACATTTTTTATTTTGACAACTTTATTTTATTTTTTGAAGAAATTGTAGTGTCATTAATTCAATGTTAATCAAAAAATTAATAAACCAAATAGTCAATTAGGAGAATTAATTGCAGTTGTTGCATTTCAAGGAATTTTCACACATTTGATCTATTGTGGAGAGATATCCAAGACATCAATCTACAATTGATACACAAGAAAGAAGGTGCGAAGTGTTAGTGTCAGTCTTTCCAGCCTTCCTACAGTGATCAAATATGCTCTTACAAAGTGATTTTGAAATGTCAAGGTCAAATTTTGTCATTTCAGTGAGTCTTCAAGCAAAATTTGGTCACTAGGCATTAGGCCTAGGGTTTGTTTTCACTCCTTCTAAAGTTGCCCAAATGTCACCCTATGTCATCATTCAGCTGAGTCTATCATCATTCATAGGGTTGTCATTATCATGTCAGTGTCTAATGAGTCATTTTACATCTTGTTCATGCTTCAGTTGTGCCTTGGCAAGTTCATTTCCCTCTCTTAGGGTTTTTGAAGCCAATTTCTCTTGGACGGTCAAATCAATCAGCAAAACTTTATTCCTGATGTTCATACACCTTCCCCTATCCTTAAAGTACCTTATCAAACACTTCCCATCCCTTAGATCTGCCAAATTCCTCATTTTTCCACAAACCCTAGTTTCTAGCTACAACCTGGCAATTTTTTAGGTTGGGCCTGTGTTTTACCCTTTTGGACACTTTCCCCTCAATCAACCTCTGAGATTCCACTTTCCCCTGCTTCCTAACACCCCTCCCTACTCCAACAAATTTCCCCAAGAATTTAGAAGCCCCCTATCCCCTTCATTTCGCTCCATTTCGACAAAATTCCTTGTTTCACACATCGGGACAAGTCGCACTCAAATGATGTTTCAGAGCAAGCAAAGATGAATTTTGGGAAACTAAGAGAGATTTTTGTCCACAACATGCCAAGAAAGAAAAACCTCCTTCACTTTTTGCACAGGTGTCATGGTTTTAAATAAATGTCAAAAATATCGGCGAGAACGAAGGTGCTCCAAGGACGGTTGGCCAAAACACAAAAACGAAGGAAAACGCCCGATCCACTCCAAATTTTGGCCAAAGCCTCTTTGGCTGAGCATGGTACTTGATTGGGGACTCCCAGCCCAAATTTCAAGAAATTTGGAGAAAATTTTGTCATTTGTGAATTTTTTGTGCCATTTACAAGTTTTTCCCGTGTCATGTCCGCGTCCCGAGCGCGGACGTTTTGAAGGACTGCTCGGAATTTTGAAAACTTGGCATTTTTGGAAAGGGCATGCAAAGAGAAAAATTACCATTACTTGGGAGAAGCTTGATTTTGAGATTTGAGCCTCCAAAAGCTCAAAATACATCAAAAAAATGACTTTCTGCCCACTTTTTGAGTTGCAGAAAGTGACCTTGGGAGAAATGGTTTTTGAGGAGGCAAAACAACTCCAAATTCAGAAATTCCACTTGGGATGGAAAGTAGACAGACCAAGCTTTCCAATGAGCCATCTTGCACCTGATTTGGACCAGTGGAACCCACTCAAAAGTTGCTGCAAAGGGGCGCGACCATTTGAACAGGGGGCGCGACCATTCGAGCCAGCGTTGCCAGAATTGACCTTTTTTGTCAAAAAACACTGTTTTGACTATGTTTGACCATTTTTACTTGTAGATGATGGATAAATGTAATATTTCATGGCACTTTGATATATTTTATCTCTCTTTACCCTTCTAGAAGCTTCCTTGATGTAAAAAGTGAATAATTAATGCATGAATCAGTTAGCTAAGTAATAGAGGCAAGTTGTTGGACTGCCTATTATCTAGTGCTTAATTTAGAATTAGTTCAAACTGCTCCTAGGAAGCTGAGCTCGGCCCCTAGAGGTGGGGAAAGGAGTTAGATGGTCTATATTATGCTCTCTCTTTCTCATTTTCATGGTTGGACTCTTGTGGGAGAAAGCTTTATTGTATATTGTACATCTATCTCTGCAATTTAAAGAAAAGGAAGGCCAGGGTTTTGCAGACATCATTGTGGATTCTTGTGGATTGTTGTGTTGATGGTGTGTTCTCTACATGTTCTTGTAAGTCTGTTTATGTATTCCACATCTCTCTTTTGCTTCTATTTGGACAGATGAAGTGGTAAAGTTTGAATTCATGCTTTGACATGCTCAGTTTTTTAGTTTGTTCAAAATTTATGTTTTCTACTGTCTAGAGAGGATTCAAATGGTTGTTTGCCCTCTTTAGCTCCTTCTCTATCATCCCTGATCATCCATCTCGGATTAAGGCATTAGCGCTCACTCCTACCTTGCCCCCAAAGATCCCCCTGCAAAAAACTGTGCTTAATCCCCGCACCCTGAATTGCAACTCCCTCCAATTGCCACCAAAAACCCAAAAATCTTTAAATCAACCCCCTTATCAATTTACTAGCCTAATATCTTTGATCCTAATTGGTCAGCTTATCATATTGAAAGATCTACTGAATCTGACCCGAGAGAGCCTTCTCATACCTCGTAGGGCTAGCTACGAGGTGAAATGGTTTGATGTACCCTTGAGAGTTTGTCTATCTCAGCCTAGGTGAATTCCAAGAGCTAACACGAAGAACAAGAGTAAGCAAAAGAATACTCAACCGAAGGTGAAGGAAATTTTTGTCTAACAAAAGGAGACCGAAAAAACTTATCTTATAACAATCCATACACAAGGAGAATTCGATCTACAATTTTTAAGGAAGTTAAGGAGTGCAAAGAAGCTAGAAATGAAGGTCATATACTTGCAAGAAAGAATGAGTCCAAGCGAAGAAGAAAAAAACCATAATTTTTCTCCTTATTGCCACATGTGCAAATAAATATGAAGCTGAAGTGCAAAGGTGCAAGGCAGAGAGTGCAAAACAAGATTTCAGTGTTGCAGAGAGGGTCGAGACCCTTGCTAACCTACCTTAAATATTTTTTTCTTGACATGATTTTGTAAGTTCAACTTCTCCTCATGAGAGGCTAACGTGATGGATTGGAGGAGGTCACTTGTCTTAGTCTTAGGTCCTGGTTGTCTCATTTGATTTGGTTTAAGAAAAAGAGAAGTTTTTGGGTTTTCCCCAGAAGAGGGGTTTTTCCTTGCCTGAGAGGCTACATCTTGCATCCTTGATCTTTGTGTATATGATTTTGGTAGTTGCTTGATGATTAGAAATTAAAGTAGACATAAAGAAGCTAATAAGAATTTAAGAACGTCACAAATAATTATCAAAGATAAGAAAATAATTCTTCCTTTATGATTTTCCAACACTCAAGGGGTCAACTTCCCTCCTTTAGGCCGACTTGATGCTTCCAGGGTCGACTTCTACTTTTGGAGTTTCTCAGACTCTCTTGACTCAAAAATAATTATTTTTACAATTACAATTTGCCCAGAAGGGTCTTATACACATGATGTTGACTCCTTTGACTCGAGACAATAAATCTTAAGAACTAACAAACCCTAGAAGCATGAAGAACATGCTTTCACCTAGAAGACCATCAATAATGAGAATGAAACTCATGCTTTATTAATAATAAACTTTCTTTTCTTTTCTTGTTTGTTGCATAGGATACATATTGAAAAGAGTACAAAAATTATGAAGACTGAAATTAGTTACATTTTCAACATATTTCACTTGTGAAGTTAATCATCTTGCTCATTGTTTGAGCATTTCTCTTTGAAAAAAGTACAAATTTCCTTTCGCTATTGCAAGTTGTATCTTATTGCTCATATTTTAATATTGTGCCTTTCTCTCATACTATCTCTTTCCTTGCAACATTGTTGGTGTTGTAACACGAGATATTTATCAACTTAAAATGATATATTTTATTGAGTATTGTTTTGAGGCACTGGTCTACATTTGTTACTATTGATCTAGTTGAATCTATTATGTTACATTGCTCATTGATCCTCACACGTGCAATTTAATCATAAATCAAGTTACGTTAATATTAATTTTTTTCCCTTAGTCTACTAGAACTTGTTGTTTCCAACAAGGTTTCCCCTCATCATGATCTTTAGGGACTGTTACCCACCACTTTGTAGGTGATATCCCCAAGAGAATTTTTTCTCCATGATAAGCCTCAGTCGCCAACCCCTTGATGCCTCCTACTACCTCGTTGTGCTAATTCTCTACCACCTAAGCCATCCATGTGGTCCCTCACCCACCTGTATTGATCGTATGTTTGAAGGTGGGCCTCTCGAATCTAAAGGTATGTCTTGTCATTTGGTAATTGAGTATTGGATTTACTTATCATGGATACTTCTGGGTATGGATTGATGGGGGGATTTGGCAGAAAGAGTGGGCTTAGTTTGGCTCTTGTCCCCTTGATCTCTTTTGGACATTACCCTTGTATCTTAGTCTCGTTGGATCTCCTTTATTGACCATTTGGTTCTAGTGTGGTACTACTTAGGAAATCTCAACTGTGGGTGCATGGTCCCGCTCCTTTACCCGCACATATTACTCCTTTCCACTCACTATACCCCCATTTATCTTTTCTCCCACCTGGGTCCACATTTCCATTTTGGGTCCACTTAAGGCCAACCTCCCTATCCTCGTACCCCCACCTTGAGTCAGGCTTAGAATGATGCCCCTGAGGTTGAAAAAATTAAAAGAAAAAGTGAAAAGCATAATTGGCCACATTTAACAAGAAATTGTACCACAAAATGCAAAAGATGGCCAGGACAAAATAATCAGCACGTGGGCAAAAGCCAATGCATGAGCTCTATCCCAATCCATGGCCATCACCATAGTTCCATAGGCCCTAGATGAGCCTCCTTTATCATTTAGGAACCCATGATTGTCCCAATCCCTAGAGGGAAATGAACTGCCCTACCTAAAACAGGGTAATCACTGGTATATCTTACACATCATTCTCTTGTCCTTTGAGCCCCGAACAGTTAATTAAATAAAATTCATAAAAGGCAAAACGCATATAAAGAATGATGGAAATATCAAGGTTGGGGCAGCTCAAGTACCATGATTGCTCCTTCCTACACATTACATACCTAGGTGTGGGCTTCCCCTTATCTAGCTACCCCTATGCCCCACTATGTGGCCTACGATTGCCTCTCTAATTCCCTGTTCCATTCCACTTATTTGTCACTTGCCACCCCCACTAGCTGGATGTACCTTGGACATACTATCCCCTTTAAAGGCTAAAACCACCTAATAAGGTACTTGGCTAACCTCCTTTGGATCTTCGAAACACTAGCAAATGCCAAACCCACTATGGAAGGGCATGCCATTATGAAGTGCCCACTTTGTTATCCATGATTTGTAAACTCCCTTACCCGATTATTTTAATGACTAGTTGTACTAGAAGCCTAGGGAACAAATTGGATTTTATGCATGATTACAGGTGGTTCCTTTTGGGTTTGGTCTCCCTATATGGGATCATAACCCAAGAGATCTACATAGGCACATGTAGGGTGTGCATAGAGAGCCATGGGCCTCCACAACAGTAGACAACACTCCACAGATCTTCATGGATACTCAGAAACTACTAGCGATCCACTTTTGGGATGATGGTGATATGCTTGGTACATTATGGCCAGCAGGCCACACAGGAGCCCCATACTCTTAGCAGATGTCCCAGGACTTGTACAATGTCATGGCAGCATTCATTCCACCACTTGGACCGTTGTAGAGGATCTACAAACATTTTTGATTCATATGTAAACCCATGGGATCATTTCTATGCCCTCAGACCCACTGGGAGCACCACAGGTCTACTACTTGGGGAACAAGGGGCCACCCCCTTGTCCATCATATTCCGAGGAATGTATTCCTCAATATGGCAATTCAGGATATTATTAGGCCTTTGGAGGGCCCCATTACATGTATATATTATTATTTGGCTCCTTGTGAGGCTTATTTTTACACTTGTGAGGTAGTTTGGTGGGCTTGTCACCAATAAGGGTTTTATTTGGACATTATCTTATCATTAGGGGCTAATGTAGGCTCATAGGCTAATTTGGACTCCATAGGAGGCTATATATTGATATTAGATACATTCATTTGGATCATCACTTGACTTGGGATCTCTCTAATGGAGATGGATGAACTTTGATGTATGGATTTGGGCTATTTCTCTTGTCTTGGAGCTTTATTGTGCAAACGAAATGTTGGTTGGATATATTCTATAATGTTGTAAGTGATTTTTATTGCTATTATTCTTGTTGCCGCATACTGTTAAAATTAGGCCTAGTTGTTGCATTATTGAAATGTGGAATTGAGCATGTTTTAGTTGTTTTAATGTATGGGGCCAATGTTATATGAATGAAATGTCCTAGAGATTATTTATCTTGAGAAACTTGCATCATTTGTTTTGAAGTATAAATGCTTGAAGGTCACTATTATTTTCTTTCTCTCAACATTGAACGAAGTTCACCTTCCGGGCCTCCTTGATTAAGAAACCAAGTTCTTACTCATCACCATCCTTGACTCCATATCCCCAAGTGAATTAGGCACTGATCTCTTAAAAGGGTGATCATTTTAACCTTCCTTTTACCATTTTCCCCCTTTTTTCCCAAGTCTAGCCTTATTAGTGTTGATTTGGGGTAGCATCGGATGTGCTCTAGCCACAAAATTTGGTGGAGAGGTTGGGGCACATGAGATCTCCAATACCCAGAAAGGGTTTGGGCAAGTTCTTAACAATTTAGGAGATATTAAAATAATTAATATTTTAATGGAGTCCCCAAGTCTAAACTTAGGGAATATAAAATATTAGTGTATTAATATGAAATTGTGTTAGAATGGTCCAAAAGACATGGATCAAGCCAGATCTAATCTTAGTCGTTGATTAGGGACTTAATCTCGGCCATTGATATGTCAACGGGAAAAGTATAAGAGAAGGCTCGAGGGTCACTTGGAGAAGACACCAGAGTGATCAGTCATTCTATTTTCTAATAAGGGGTTTGCTAAGAGAGATAGAATTAGTGATCGGGAATTGCAGCTGAGGGGCATTGAGTACAAAGAGATAGAGAGGTAGAGATAGTGTCGGGAGAGCAGCGCAGTAGCCGGGGAGAGTAACGCAGAACCAACCAGGACTCACGCGGGGCCACATAGAGATAGTCAGGAACTGCGTAGAGCCTCAGAGAGGCCAGCGTTGCTGACGCAGAGGGCCAGAGGGCTGACGCAGGGCCTCCTAAGGCTGACGCAAACCCATCCGGGGTAACGCAGGGCCAACACTGAGAAGAGAGGGGTCAACGCAGTCCAAAGAGAGGTTGACGTTGGGGTTTATGGGGCAAATTGGTGCTGAGGAGCTACCGGAAGGATTATCTGGGGTTTCAGCTAGGAGAATTGTCAGAATCTGAGAGGTATTACTACCAAGGAAATTCTTTGTAGGGTAAGGCCAGTTTCTGCACCCAAATTGTACTCTGATATTGATTAATAAGAAAACCCTCAAATAGCTGCACCGGTTTCCCACATTGGGTTTTTTTGGGGACATGATTGTTTATGTTTCCTTTAGTTGTTGATCTGTAATATGTTGAGCATGCACTAGTGTTTATTTTCCGTATTTACATTGTAAATAACTTGTAAGTAACATAACAAGTAGGTAGGAATAAATTAGATAAACTGCATGGAGGGTTTCTAATGAAGTAGACTTAGAAACCTCAAAATGGTATCGAAGCGTGATTGCAGATCATAGGAGGACTAAGGACATCAGCCAAGCGGAGAAATAGCAGCAAAAAATAGTTGTCCCGAGGTGACAGAAGTTGTTTCTAGTGGAGCAGCAACAAGGGAAGGGTGACGCAGTGCTTGAGTCATCAAGGGTGAGTCTAGAAGAGGTAGCGCAGAGGCTAAGGAAGGCAAAGGCAGCCTCACACAAAGCCATGCAGAAGCGAAGAGGGTTGACACAATTGACTGAGGAGGCCGGGTTGCTGGTGTCGAGATTGTGCAGAGCCTAGGAGCTCTCACCTTCAAGTTGCTGGGGTTTAGAAGGTTGTGGGAATATTGCAGAATGGAGCTGGTGAGGTACTGTAGTCAGAACAGTACCTGATAGAGCAAGGTCAAAAGGAGTTGCTACTGAAGGTTTCTAGCTGAGGAACTCGGAGCAGTGGTGCGGTTGCACAAGACGATCAGTGTAGGGGGCATCTCGAGTGTTGAGGCGCTGCCAGAAGGATTATCCAGGGTTTCAACCAGGAGATTTGTTAGAGATTGAGAGGCATTACTACCAAGGAAATTCCCTATTGGGTAGACTAGTTTCGACACCTAGATTATACTCTGATATGGCTTAATAAGCACACCTAGATTATACTCTGATATGGCTTAATAAGAAAACCCTCAGATAGTTGCACCGGTTTTCCCACATTGGGTTTTTCCGAGGACATTGGTCCAAAAACAATGGTGTCATATGATGTGATTGTTTCTGTTTCCTTTAGTTGTTGATGTGTAATATGTTGAGCATGCACTAGTGTTTATTTTCAGTATTTACATTGTAAATAACTTGTTGAGGAACATAACAAGTAGGTAGGAATAAATCAGATAAAGTGCATGGAGGTTTTCTAACTAAGTAGACTTAGAAACTTCAACAATTAGGTCACCTAGGGCATCAATTTCCCAAGAATAGATCCCAAGGAAAATTTTCGATCTCCTATAGGCTATTGCGCTAGTGGGTCCCCTCCCTCTCTTCTAAATTCGAGGCAATTCCGACGGTGGAATCTCCACGAATCCCAAGCCCTAGTTCTAAGGTCAAATTTTTCCTAGGCATCCTAAGACTAGACCTCAACATGATCATTTCAACCATAGTTGCGAGGGAGCGCCCCCCCCCCCTTTTGAACCCGCTCCTAAATCGCGCTCCAGGCAGGAGCGGCTCTAGAGCATGCTCCCTTAAAAAAATTTGTGCTCCCTGCCATTTTCGGCAGCGCATCGGGGAGCGGTCGCTCCATCGCTCCCAGAGCGATTTTTTAAGCCCGAGAGCAATCAAGGAGCGATCGCTCCCGATCGCTCCCGGGCATTAAAAAATCGCTCCGGGAGCGATTCGCGCGGCGCCGGGAGCGGTTAGCCGGAAAAAAATTCCGTAGACGTAAAAAAAAAGATTAAATTTAAAAAACAAAAATGTTTTAAAAGCCCAAAGGGCATAAAAAAATTTCATTATCAAAGCATTGAGCAAGAGCTTGGCAAAGAGCAAGAGCAAAGGAGCAAGGAGCAAGTGCTAAGGAGCAAGGAGCGAGGAGCAAGCCTGCAGAGGTAAGTAACTTAGTAATTTACTTAGTCTAGTTAGTTTAATTTATTTAGGTAGTAATTTAGTTAATTTAATTTAGTTTATTGAGTTTAAAAATTATGAATTTGAATTAAATTAATTAATCTCGATAAATTAAATTAATTTGCAGATTCTTGAATCAAAACCCTACAAACATCAAACACCATGGACCTGGCTATATTTCTGGGCATTTTCCTCTTCCTGGTCCCTTTTTTGGTTATTATGGTGCTGGAGAGTAGGAAATGGAGGGGCCAAACTGAAGAGGGGGATGAAGAAGCTGGAGAAATTCGAATTAGTGAAAACCCTGGTGAGGAGGAGCTGGAGGAGGGTGAACATGACCCTCAAAAAACTAAACAAGACCAAGCCCCATTGTGGAAATATGTTAACAGGGCTGAAACAAGGAGAGGGGGTGGAACCACTAAATTTCATTGCCCCGATGGCAACACTGATTACACAGGTTCATACACCCGTGCTAGAAGACACCTCTGCGGGAAAAGGCCATGGGATGGAGACAAACAAATAGGAATCAAAACTTGTACAGCGGTGTCCACAGCGGATAGAGCCAAATACATAAGGGAAGAGGAGGAAGCCCAATGCAAATCAAAAAAATCAAGGGATTTCTTTGAACCAAGCTCACAATCACAAAGAACTCCTTTAGCATCCTCCCAAGGCAGTGGATATGGAGGCACAGGGTCATCATCTTTAAGGCATAGAACCATATCATATTTCCTTGATGAGGCGTGTAGGAATGATGTGGATTCAAAGGTTTACAGGTTTCTCTATGCATGTGGGATACCATTCAATGTTCTTCGCTCACCTTATTGGCACGAAATGGCTTCGGCCATAAATGATGCCCCTAAAGGATACAAGAGCCCTAGCTATGACAAGGCAAGAACCGTTGGCCTTGATAATGAAAAAGCAAAAATATCACATTCTTTGAATAGAATGACAAGTTCTTGGACTGAGCATGGGGTGTCCATCGTATCTGATGGATGGACAAATGTAAAAGGCAAGCCATTGATAAGTGTTCTTGCTGTGTCTGTTAATGGTCCAATCTTTCTAACTGCACATGATTACTTAGACAAGTTCAAGACCGCCATCAACATTGCAGAAGCATTACTTGAAACAATTGACCGTATTGGGCCATACAATGTCATCCAAGTCATCACTGATAATGCTGCTAATTGTAGGGCAGCGGGAGCAATTATTGAGGATAAATACCCCAATATATTTTGTTCTGGATGTTTGGTTCACACTTTGAACCTTCTGTTGCATGATATTGTCAAGAACAAAAATGAACAATACCAACGGATTGGTGATTTGTACAAGAAAGGCAAAAATAATGATAAAATTTATTACAAATCATAGCAATACCCATGGCCTTTTCCGCAGTCACTCGAAATTGGAGTTGTTGAAGATTGTGAAGACCAGATTTGGTAGCTATTACCTCACCTTCAGGCGCCTTTTGAAAGTAAGAGAGTCAATGGCTAGCATGGTATCAAGTCCACATTGGCAGGTATTGAAGGAAAGGGCTACAAATGCAGCTAACAGGGGAGGTTTTGAAATGGAGGAGGCCGCTCTTGATGGTCAATTTTGGACAAGTGTGAGGCAAGTTTTCGATTTCACCAAGCCCATTTATCACATGATTCGGTTTGCAGATACAGACAAACCAGTGATTGGCGAGGTGTATAAGCAGATGGATACCATGTTGGGGCAAATACAAGATATTGTTCATAACAGAGATCCCGACTTGTACAAACTGATTCACGATTGTGTGTGTGAACGGTGGTATAGACTTAATCTTCCACTACATTGCTTGGCGTATATCCTTACGCCAAAATACTACTCTACATCTTGGTTGGGCCAACCTGCAGGAGGGGGTGGGGTTAGGACCAAACCCCATTTAGATCCAGAGGTAACTAGAGGATATTTGGAAGCATTAGAAAATTTGGTACCTGACAGGGAGGAATGTGCAGTTGTGCACCTTGAAATAGGCAGATACTTCAGTGGCACTGGTTTGTATGGTAACTTCCATGCAATGGATGACAAAGATAGATTTGATACTCTCACATGGTGGGAAACATATGGCGGGCAAGGACTTTTGCCAAAATTGGCAAAAAAAGTTCTTTCACAGGTTGTAAAACTAAATACTTCTTCTGCAGAGAGGTGTTGGAGCACCTACAGCTACATACATAATGTGAAAAGGAACAGACTCAATGAAAACCGAGCAGAAAGCTTGGTTTATGTGCACTACAACTTGAGGTTGTTGAGTCATTACTGTGATCGGGCTTATGAGGATCCCACATATAAAATTTGGGACAATCACCCAGAGGATGACAATTTGGAGGATGGAATTGTACATATTGAAGAACTGGAAGAGGAAATTGTAAGGGATGAAGATGATGCTTCCATGCCACCTCCACCTCCACCTCCACCATCCAGTAGCAGTGCTCGAGGTCTGAGTCTTGTTCCTTTGCTGCCGCCACCTTCATCTACACCCTCACGTGGAGGTTCTAGTTCTAGTCGTCGGTCTGTGCGGGAGACTCCGAGAAGACCACCACGACCTCCTTATACTCCTGGAGACTCTCGTGGCAAGGGCCACATGTAGATTTATCATTTACAGTTTACTTGTTTTTTTTAGTTTCTATTGGACTTTAGTTTTAACTTTTCATAACTGTTGAGTTTTGACTCCTTGACTCTTGACTCTTTCATATCATAATGATATTTTTTGTAAACAATATATCACTGTGACAATGAAAATTTGAAGTTTGAAGTTGGGCCTTGGCAATTATAACTCATTGGTAATGATTGTGAATTATGAATACGATGCTTCGTGAAAGACTAAAGTTGTTTCATTTCATTTCATTATTCATGTTTCATTTTATAAATTTATAACATTTCATATCATGTTAACAGTTAGAAGTTAGGACTTAGAAATATCTAAGATATTACTTCTTGTAATGGTTAAACTTAGCTTACAAGTACCTGTAAAACTTTGGTGATCAATGATGATAAATGCTATTGAATTTCAATTTTAGTTACTTGAAGTTGAAACTTTAAGATTGAATGTGATGAATCATGATTCATGAGACTCAATATGTTGCAGTTGTAATATGTGTAAAATTACTATTTTGTGGACATGGTTGATGACGATTATAATTTCTAGATGATTGATGTGATATGGTTCAATGATCAATCTATGTTTTTTTATGTTTTTTATGTCTAATTCATCATTCTACATGTTTTTGTTGACATATATGTAGCAAAAATTAAAAAATATAAAAAATATATATATTTTTAAAAAATCGCTCCCGGATTCGCTCCCAAACCGGGAGCTTTTGAAAATGGTCGCTCCCGCTCCCACTTCTGCTCCCGCTCCCCGCTTCCGCTCCCGCTCCCAAGTAACATTGCTTTGATTGCATGCACCACCTTTACAATTCGGATGATTATACCACTGATACTGTCCCAGAACTCCAATCTCAACTAGGTCTTTCTCTGATTTGACATGCATGAGTTAATTATGAGTGAATCTTCAGTTTACTGGTTGATCAGTGCTGGTTACACCCCACTACTGGATCTCCCACTAATTCCTCCATCAGATGGAACTAGTTTAACTGAATTTAACTCAGTTAAACTGAATTAAATAATTACAACTCAAAACAAACTTGACCAGGACTCCTAAAAAAGTAGGAAACACTCTACATGACTCTAGTTAGATTCCCAATTCGAATTAACTGAGACAACTAAGTCAAATTAACTTAGTTAACTATTACAAGTTGCTATGAGAATTGGAATTACAATTTAATTCCTAATTTAATTCAAAGACAATTAAATTAGGATTTTCTTGTGGCATTTTCAACGTTCATTTTTAGGGTTTCTGTGCTGACAATCTTCATAAGTTCCTCTAGGGTTGCACTTCATTTAGGGACTTGAATATCTTCAAGTGCAAGTCTGGGAGGAAACAATGTCCACACTTCGGATTTTTGAAGTGAGCCTTAGAAATATGCCACAAGGGGATGCACTAAAAGCAGCAGAAATATGAAAGTAAGAATTTGTTGAAGTATGAAAGTATGAATTTGTTGAAGTATGAAAGTATGAATTTGTTGAATTTGTTGATGCCTCAAGGGGATGCACCTTGATACTTTCAGTCTTCGTTTTTCAATTAAACTGGTGGTACTAACAGATTCGGTTTCTCATATTCTTCTTTTGTTTTCATTTTAATATTGTGCTTACTTATTATATGCATTAGTTCAACCTTGTATTAGGTGATTCTTTTAGCTTACTGGTTCCATTGTGTTTATCCATTTTCCATGTTAAATTTGAAAGCCTGACTTTCACCGTGTGTTTTTCATATATTTTGATCAGCTCTTTTGTGAAACAACAAGCAGATCAGGCAGCTATGCTTCAGAGCTTCAGAGACATAAACGAGTTGATTAATGATATGCTGGAATTGAAAAGGAAAAATTCGATGCTCGATGATGAACTAAAGGAGATGCAACGTCGTTATTCTCAAATAAGCCTCCAGTTTGCAGAAGTAGAGGGAGAACGACAGCAACTAGTCATGACCATCAAGAGCATGCGGGCTGGAAAGAAATTATAGGTTCATCACTTTATCTGTCAACTAGCTGTCAGGATCAAGGGGCAATATTTCCTTGACTTTGATTTCTCCATTAGATTATATGATCATCTGCTTGAGCTTTGTTGATTGCTTTATGTTCATTTATGGATTCCGTGCTCTAAGGAAAGCATGGGAGGCAGAGAGGGAGAAAGGATTAGCATTGTTGTCATGGTATATCCCATTTTGAGCAACCAAGAAGCTTTCAAGTTATATTTTTGGTTGCAGATGAAATTAAGCCAACATAGATACATAGTTTGTACTCGTGAGCATTCTTTCATTTGTACCAAAGAGGTATTTTGTTATGATGCTCAAGTGGTTTTTTCCATTCGTACATATGAAGCAGGAACTGCACTGTTAGCACTCCAGTTCTCATAAAAGAAGCAACACAGAGCTGGTGTCAATTGGATTTATTGATTCTGCCTTGCTTGTCAAAGACCTAGTAAGCTTCAAGAGGAAACAACAAAGAGCCAGAGTCCCCAATTTGATTGGTTGATTCTGGCTTTGTTTGTCGAAGACCTAATAGGCTTGAAGGATTTTAATCATCAGCAATGAAAAGACATTGTTCTTGTAATAGTGGAGTTCCCCACGGAAATTGGATTACTTTGACAATCCAGGTTCTTCCTATCATGGATTGTAATGAAGATATCTCTGAATGGACACTGCATTCCTTGTAAAAAAGGAAGCGTATATTATATGTGAATTGAGGCCCCTGCAATAAAGTATATATACTTCATTGAATCGAACTGCAAGAATGTACAAATGGTTGGGTTAGCTGCTACAAATCATGCATTAATGTGGAACTTGTATATTATGGAGGATGGAATTTGTTGAATGTTAAATCGTGTTAGCTGCCTTGTGCATTTGATATTTATTGAACACTTTGTTTAAAGCGGTTCTGTTGCTTAAAATTACTTCAAATTATGAAAATATAGTCTTATTGATGATAATATAGCGATCCTGTAGTGACAAAATACTAGTTGGGTGTAATGTATTAAGGACGATATGCAAGTCTGTTATTTCCAAATACTGCTTCGATGACAAAATGTATCAAGCCTTCAGATTGCATCCATTTCAAAACTAAAATGGGACCATGGGATTACCTTCCAAAAATAGGACTTACCAGTCCATCTCTAAAACTTTCCAGGTTCAACAGCTGTTTACAGCTGGTTAATCTGTGCAAATAATTATCTTTGACCAAAATTAAGTTTTGTTGTCTGCCACACAGCTTAGGCATTTTAGTTCTACTCAAATGAAAATGGTACACAAATACCGTGGACACCAATGGGAATTGGTCAACCAATGCATGACCTGTTTGTTTAAATGGCAGGTCAAGGTTCATAGTCTTTGGATCTGTTAGCAAGGTGGAATATGTCTTCTTGTGGGACGACTGAGTGGTTGGCATAATGGGATGTTATCTTCTCTACCCGGTTTCAAATCCCATGGGGAACACTTTGGACTGTTGTGATAACACTCAAGAAGTAGGCTGCCCCACCCTTGTGCAGTCTCTGCTCTTGCCAAGTTATATATTCCTAGTATATCTGGCTTACAGGTTGCTGGACACACTCTTGGTGTTATAGTGGCAGCTGTTAGTTTTGATCTTGGGCCTTGCCCAGATTACTCTAACGAGTTACTGATTCATCATGGTAAAAAAATAGAAAACAATTGAAATATGAGAGATAAATGGCCGGTCACAAGAATTAATAGGGAGTGACCTACGAGGTTACAACTGTGATCACTTTTGGATACTCCGCAGATACAAGAATTCTCTAGGTGCACAGATGTTTCTTGTATGATTAACATGATTTGAACGATATTTTCTTGTATCTTTTTGGTTTTATATATTAGATCAAAAATCTTAAAAAATGAATCACTTGATTAGTTGTGATGTTCAATGCATAGGCAAGGGGCTGCGAAGTCTTTGTAATGCGCATTTTAATACTTTTATAATCAAATTTGTCTATATAGACTAGAGGAATTGGTAATTGGGCTTGGTTTTGAACTTGCGTGACATGGGGTAGATTCTGACCACTAACACTAGAACCCCTAGGTGCGTATGTATGCCCTTTCAGCAGACACGGGTAAGTCAGGGGGATTTGAACCTCAAATCTCTTGATACATAGCACTTTTCAACCCTTTGAGTTGCCCCGGGGCTAAATTTGTTTTATAATTGATAATATCAAATTAAATATAATAATAAAATTAACAACAATGAAAGTAATAGACATGTTAATGGATGAATCATATTGTATTATAGTAACAAAAATTAACTTTTAAAGTAGGATTTCAGATATTTTACATATACAATATTTTTACAAATAGATACATTTCATAACTCCTTTGATGCCAAAAATTTAGATATAATTCTTGAGTTATCCTTCGTCACGTCTATACAACACTTGATTTTTTTAACTTCATCCGAAGTACCACTGAAGTTAAATAAAAACCGATACTCTGATTGCATCTGTTTGGGATTTACAACATTGAGCTAGAGTCTTTCATCCATGAGGATATTTAGGGTGATGATGGGTGTCTTCTACAACATATATGGCTCAACAAGGCATATGGATCCCTTGGCCTCCTTGAGAAATAGTGTTCTAGGGTTCCAGGATATCTTGTCTTCAGATGCACCTCTTGGAGACAATTGTAGATCCACCCTCATTTATGGGTCACAGATGTAGGGATCTAGTTGACTCCATAGTGATTGGGCTAGGATTGAAAGTATCCAATCTGTCCTTACATTCACGTGTAGACTACCGTGGATATCCACCTACAATAGTTCATCAGAATAAATCTTACATCATTTTGGAATCTATTATTATGCAACACTTATTTATGATTTAATTTTACTATCTTAATGCTTGAAAGTATCAAAATAATTGAAACTAAAACAAGAGAAGTTAAGAAAATACCACACCATCCACATAACGAGCATGATATGTGTCTGAGGAAAATCGATAACATAAAAAACCCGGCTAGAAGGTGAGGCCTATGTTTTGCTCTTATTTTCTCAATCATGAAATGCGAAATTCGAATATAAAGAAAATGACAGTCACTATGGAGTTGCATTGGACACCATATGGCCATAATGACTGCTTGAGGATCTTCTACTTCTTATGTTATACTTCAATATCCCACTCCTAGATGCTTTGATCAACCATGGAATAACATACTATAACTTGAACATAATTGTAATATTCCCTCTAGGAAATGAACCAAAATACCACTGTAATTTCTGAGTTTAATTGGTTTTCTCAGCGAGACATTATCAAACAATTTGAAGTCATACTGACGTAGGTGCTTGTTTTCTAATTTGTGTCACGGTCTAGATATACAATATGAAATTTGTTCATGAATAACACTTTAAGACAATCACATATCCTTCAATACCTCCTAAAAATCCCCTCTTGTATTTTTAATTTAATCCAAAAGAACATAGTAGCACCTATTCACCAAGAAAAAGCTCCAAACCAACAGAATATGATTCAAGGAGGGGTATATACCGCTGATATATGTTTGTCCCACAATAATACAAGAGGTAAGAAGAGGAAACCAGCAAACTGATAATTAATATGGGGCTGTTAAAAAACCCAGAAGTTACCAGCAATATAGTCTTTTCTCCAACAAAAGCTACAACATTTACTCCGCCATGAATATGGAGCATATACACCAACAGTATTAAAGAAATAAGATGATAAATATCAGTTGATCCTTGGAGAATGTATGGCTATAGATCACTAATAAAAGACTCAGAAAAATACCAGCATTACAGTGTTTTCTTCTGCCCCAAACATGACACCTTCGACTCAGAAAATATTCCCTTACAAACAACTGTCAGCTCAGCCCAATAAAACAGGTAACTTGGCCCTTGAAGCTCATCAAATTGACCCCTACAGGACTGATTGTAACCTAGGTTGCTTAGAAGTGAGAAGTGGAAGCAGGGAGCGACAATTTTCAGAGGCTTCTGGGTCAGGAGCAAATCAGGAGCGAATTTTATATAATATATATTTTGATGTATATATGTCAACAAAAGCATGTAGAGTGATGAACTAGTTATAAAAAGCATAAAAACATGGATTAAACCGTATAACATCAATTATTTAGTAGTTAAAATCTTCATCAACCACAAATCCACAAATTAGAAGCTCTCATTTATATAGCATGTAAGGGTGCACATAACCAAATTAGCATTGGGTGCAATCCATATTTGAACCGAAAATACATCAACAAACAGGGTCTAGAAGGCCTCTAGCATCCAAAAATCATGCTACAACAAATGCCTATATATTATCAAATCATTGCCTATCTTGGGATCTTTGTCATTATTATCTGTTAGGTTGTGTTATATTCTTTCCACGACTAGCCCACGTAGTTAACCGGGGGGTTAGAGGGGGGTAGGAGCCCCCCATTCGTTGCGCCGATTGTGTAGTGGAGGGGAGGGGAAGAGGGTCACAGGTAGTTTGAGGTGTACTCGTAACTCCACTTTATTGGTTTTGGACCCTGTGTTAGGTAGGGCGGACCCACCTATGGTTTTGTGCATGATTTTCACACGTTTTTTAGACGCGATGGTTTTCGGTCCATGGTATTGAATGCTTCGACATGTATAAATATGTATTATAACATTGAAAGGAATGTTGGGCAATTTAATTGCTTTCATTAAATTATCGACCAGGGAAACTCGTAAGCTTGTGATGATGCCAACAAAATATATGCAAGAGTAGGCAACTAACTTTATGACTAACTAAATGATTTTTGATTCAATATAATATGCAAGGGAAGAGGCTACTAATTGAGGATGTCCTGGTTGTCCTTCCCTACAATATTATAGATTAAAAATAAATTATTGATTACATAAAACTAGAAACTTGAAATAAAGACAAGAGAATGAATTTTAATTGTTGTTCAGATTCAAATAGAGAGAGACACTAACTTAGTCCCTTGATTGTCCCCTTGTATACTGATCCAAACTAAACTAAGATTCATTCATAAGCATAAGAAATGAAATAACTTGAAACTTAAAAGCAAAAGAATGAATTTCAATTATCATGCAAATCAAATAGAGAGAGAGCCTAACTTAGACCCTTGGTTGTCTCCTCATATGCTGATAAGATTTTAATTTAAAACCCATTCACCAATCACAAACAAATCCTCAAACATCTAGGCAACTAAATGAAATAAGATCTATTATGAAATAAAATGTTTCTTTGATCCTTTTAGAGTGAGCTCAATTCTCTTAAGAACAAAGTGACAAATTATTTCATATACTACATTAAGACAATTTATATCTAAAACTATAGAATGGAAATTTATGTAAAATGAAGCTTTATTCTATTCCATCATAAGTTGGATAGATGCTCTAAGAGTCCTCCCTTTGGAATGGAAGAGGTGCTCTGATTTATCCAAAAATTTAAGCAACTAACTCATTTATGGGGATCCACTAATCCCTCATATGGTTACAACCAATATGAGACACATATTCCTTTATCCATGATTTTTCTCCATGAGATATGCTTGACCCCTATCCCAAATCTTCTTCAAATCTTCAAGGGAATTCGAATTTGAGTCTTGGAGACCACATAAGAGTATCTTGGAACCTTCCAAATCACCTACACATGTCACCAAACTCATTCCACCTTTAAGTATAAGCAAATACATGTTACTTTTCTAACTTTTAATCATAAATTCACTTTAAATACTTGAAATTAATAACTTTGGAAAACGAAAATATAAACCCTTATGGTAATGGAAATATAGGGTTATGTAATGATAATGTGATGAAATGAGGTGACAAAATGAGGATAAAGTTGAAAATGGAGTGAAAATGTATGCTAATTTGGCGGCCCAACCTACCCCCTAACTAAAGTTATTGCATGTCCTCATGCAATCTATTACATGATTATGATTTGATCCTTTAAATTGTCTTGCTTTTACATGAACTTTGGCTGATATTGATTTTTTTAACTTCACATGATTTTCTTTTTGACAACTTTGTTCCTTTCTGCAAAGTCTTCTTTCTTGAAAAGCATTTGATTGCAACTTATTATTTTAGTTGGTTCTTATGTGACAACCAAAATTTGATTAGTATTGGTTCTTGTGTAATAATACTTTCACTATTTTTATGTTGCATCAAAAGACTTTGAAAACATTTAATCAACCATTTATTTTTCGATCATTATTTGTAAAACATGTATTGTTTGAATCATAATGTAATAGTAATTGTTTGCAGAAAGTATGTTGGTTAGGATGATAAGTGTAGAAAGGACACATATGACACATGGAAGGTGATAATGGAGTATGAATGTGAATATGAACATGGTGAATGTGAATGTGAATGAACATGGTGAAACATTTTGTAAAAATTATAATTTTAGTATTAAATGAATTGTATGATAAAAAACTAGAAAAGAACATACCTTTACTTACCTAAGTGGACAAACTGTGTATATGTAAAAAAGTGTAGCTCCTACTATTGAATCATGGAATGGAGAGTACAATAATGTGATATGTGTCTTGGTTGCATACATGATGGATGAAGTCATAAGTGTGGATCCTTTATTATTGCTGAATCTGCTACTGAACCATATAGTCTTCATGTCATTCCATATCATGGAACAATTCTTTCCATGTGAATAAATGTGTCGATGTCGAACATGGAAAGAAGTCATTGGATTACCTACCATTGATGAATGTCGTTAATCAATGTGAGTCAAACTCACCATTAATGTCAATGAGTGCCAAGGTACCTAAGTACATCTTGCAAAGTGGAATAGATGAGTTGACGTCAAGCCACTTACAAGATCCAACGATCAAGGGACATTGGTGTATTCCCATGATTGTTGGCGAGAAAGCCTGTCATTAAGGCATACAAGCCTCAAGGTACTACTAAGGACTCTAGTATTTATCCCAGATAAGACGCTGAGGTTGATGGGTCAAGACTTGTTAGAAGGGAGGCCTTAAGGAATCCTCCATCATCTAACACGAGTATGAAATAATGATTTTGAAGGACCATAGATGGAAAATTTGCATTGAAGCAGGGTTTATTTGGAAGAAAAGGAAAATGGGGTGACTCAACTTTGTAAGGGAGCTGAATGACTTTATTCATAGGCTACAGGTTAGTGAAAGAGACAGGAAAATGACTGTGAAGGAAAATGAACAATGGATGAAGGTTTTATTTGAAAACATGAAAAGGAAAATTGAATGGAAAATTTATTGACTAAAGAAGTGGGAATGCAATGAAGTTTTTATTTATTGAAAATGAGTAGAAATATAATGGCGAATGTAAAGGGAAATGAGGTGAATGTTTATTAACTGAACAAGCATGGATGTAATGGAGACACTGGCATCTGAAAGGCTTGCAAGTGATGGATCTGATTTGACATCATGTGCTCATGCATTGATGTTTCATCTTTGTTGCTGCTTTGATCATTTTCTTGTGAAAGAAATGTCATCTTTGAGAGGATTTTCAATGATTTGATAGATATGATGACATTCTCCCCCTTTTCTTACCCAAAAGCATGTCCTCATGCTTGAAATGGGGTCTTTAAAAGACACTGTTTGCTTGTGGTCATTTGTTTATCTTCCTCGAACCTGCAAAAACTTAGTACTTTTTCTGCAATGAAATGTAAGTTTATCATAATAAATAGGTGATCAATCTCTCTATTTATGAAATTTACAAAAAGGAACTGAGAATCGGTACTAATGAAACAAATTCTGTCACCAAGTCATCATTTCAACATGAGTTAGCTTTTCCAAAGAAAAATACTAGCACTAAATTAAATTCCTAATGCCTAATCCCTTAGCACCATTCCAGGTAACGACGTCAAAATGTTGGGTAATTTAATTGCTTAAATTGCTTTCATTAAATTATCGACCAAGGAAACTCGTAAGCTTGTGACGATGCCATCAAAATATATGCAGGAGTAGACAACTAACTTTATGACTAACTAAATGATTTTTGATTCAATATAATATGCAAGGGAAGAGGCTCCTAATTGAGGAGGCCCTCGTTGTCCTTCCATACAATATTATAGATTGAAAATAAATCATTGATTACATAAAACTAGAAACTTGAAATAAAGACAAGAGACTGAGTTTTAATTGTTGTTCAGATTCAAATAGAGAGAGACTAACTTAGTCCCTTGATTGTCCCCTCGTATACTGATCCAAACTAAACTAAGATTCATTCATAAGCATAAGAAATGAAATAACTTGAAACTTAAAAGCAAAAGAATGAATTTCAACTATCATGCAAATCAAATAGAGAGAGAGCCTAACTTAGACCATTGGTTGTCTCCTCATATGCTGATAAGATTTTAATTTAAAACCCATTCACCAATCACAAACAAATCCTCAAACATCTAGGGAACTAAATTAAATAAGATCTATTATGAAATAAAATGTTTCTTTGATCCTTTTAGAGTGAGCTCATTTCTCTTAAGAACAAAATGACAAATTATTCCATATACTACATCAAGACAATTTATATCTAAAGCTATAGAATGGAAATTTATGTAAAATGAAGCTTTATTCTATTCCATCATAAGTTGGATATATGCTTCAAGAGTCCTCCCTTTGGAATGGAGGAGGTGCTCCTATTTATACAAAAATTTAAGCAACTAACTCATTTATGGGGATCCACTAATCCCTCATATGGTTATAACCAATATGAGACACATATTCCTTTATCCATGAATTTTCTCTATGAGATATGCTTGACCCCTATCCCAAATCTTCTTCAAATCTTCAAGAGAATCCGAATTCGAGTCTTGGAGGCCATATAAGAGTATCTTGGAACCTTCCAAATCACCTACACATGTCACCAAACTCATTTCACATTTAGGTATAAGCAAATACATGTTATTTTTCTAACTTTTAATCATAAATTCACTTTAAATACTTGAAATTAATAACTTTGGAAAATGAAAATATAAATCCATAATGGTAATGGAAATATAGGGTTATGTAATGATAATGTGATGAAACGAGGATAAAGTTGAAAATGGCGTGAAAATGTATTCTAATTTGGCGGCCCAACAAGGAACATAATGAAAAATCAAGCTGATAGTCCCGGTTTTGGGATCCAGGGCAAAATCTCTGTGTATATGTGTTATTCTCTCGCATTGTTTATTTTCTATGTTTTGGAATTCGTATGCAAGTAATTTCTGAACGAGGTTGAAACCTACATTTGGTATTTAAGCAGTTTTGGCTTCAAGGGGACGCCTTTGTTGCTGAGGGGTTTCGCTCGGGCCTGTCGTAGACCCTGTTTAGTGGGAGATCTGCGAGATCAATTCTGGTGGTGAAAGAAGATGGCGAGCAGTGGAATGATAGAGATCGAGAAATTTAATGGTTAGAGTTTTGAGTTGTGGAAACTCAAGATGGAGGATTTGTTGGTGGATAAATCTCAGTGGATCACTGTAGATCCGGGTACTAAACCAACGAGAGTGTCTGATGAAGAATGGAAGAAGTTGGATCGGAAGGTAAAGAGCACAATACGATTATGTGTCTCAGATTCAGTATTGCTGAATGTATCAGGGGAAGCTACGACGAAGGCTTTGTGGGACAAGTTAGGGATTTTGTACCAATCTAAGTCTCCGGTGAATAAACTATTTATACGGAAAAAGCTGTATAACCTGAGGATGAAAGATAGAGACTCGGTGACAGAGCATCTAAACACATTTAATACTGTGGTAATTCAGTTAGCATCTGTTGATATTAAAATTTCAGATGAATATAGTTGCATCAATGTGTTGTGTTCTCTACCATATTCATGGGATAGTCTGGCTATTGCAATAGGTATCAATGCAACTACCTTGCAGTTTGATGAAATAGTCTCATCCTTGCTGATGGAGGCGATGAGATGTAAAAATATGGAGAGCCAGAATGGTGATTCCTTGTCTATACGAGGACGGTCTCAGAATATAAACAAAAATAAGTCATCGAGTGGGAGATCTCAATCTAGAGGGAGATCTAAATCTCCAGGAAAACCTGTAAAGGTGGTGTGCTGGAAATGCGAAAAGGAAGGGCACTTCAAAAGGGACTGTAAATCTAAAGCTCCTGATAAAGGAAATGGATTTGATAATGCTCCTTCTGTAGAGGCGAAAACCACCTCAGATGAAGGTGGGAATGTGTACTTGGCTTCTTCAAGTGCACATGCAGATCATGAGGCATGGTTGATTGACTCAAGTGCATCTTTTCACTTCACTCTCCATAGAGAGTGGTTCTGCAAGTATGAGAAATTAGATGGTGGTGATGTCTTCTTGGGGGATGACAGGAAGGCTAGAATCGTTGGATGCGGAAAAGTAAAGTTGAAGTTGCAAGGTGGAAGGGTTAGAACACTTCCAGGTGTTCTGCATATTTCTGCATTGGCCAAAAATCTGATTTCTGTAAGCAAGTTGGATGATGCAGGTGTAAAAACAATGTTCGAGAAGGATACCTGCAAAATGGTTTAGGGAGCACTGGTATTGATGCAGGGAGTTTGGATTAGAACTCTGTACAAGCTACATTGTTATTGATGGGTGCACTAGTTCTATGGTTTCTAAAAGTGGAGCAGAAAATCTAGTGGTCTCTGGAGAGAAGACCATGCTATGGCATCAAAGGCTTGGACATATTGGAGAGAAGGGCCTTCGAATACTTCATGGTAAAGGTATGGTAGAAGGTATGAGTAATAGCTCTCTGGATTTTGATTTATGAGAAAATTGTGTATATGGGTGGTGGGCCCCAGTATTGCAGCAATGACGCTGCAATTCCTGGGACTCCCTTTTTTAATTTTATCAACCTGGTAGTTCGTAACAAAATTGGAAGCGACAGTGCTGTATGCAAAAGTACTAGCTCTTGCCGCAGCTGTCACTTGGTCAGTTGGCACAAGTCCACTAGGGGCTTAAGCCAACTTCTATGAGCTCTGAGAAGAAGCTTTTTAACTGATGGATGAAAGCTAACTCAAAGGAAGCTAATATACTTGCAGAAAGAAACTGAAAAGCTGAAAGGAAATGCAAACCCTCGCAAACCCTAATTTTACCAGCTAGCCCTACTGATGCGAAAAAGAGGATGCAAGCTACTGAAAGAGATGCCATTGACTTCTAGGAAGGTAAAATGCATTTGTCTAATGTATTTTTGAATAAGTTGTCAGAACTATCATGCATGTGCTTTCACTGTTTTTGACTGTGCAGAGGTGGATCTGTGAGAGAAAATGCTTGCAGGAGGTTGGGAAGGTTCAGAGAGGGCCTAAGGGGTCCCTAGCACCCTTCTAGAGAGTTTCACAGTGTTTGGCTATCAAGAAACCGCTTTCGTGAGCTTCTACAAGAAGTCTGTAGGGGTTCTACAGGATGTTCTGTGATTTTTTACAAGATGTTCAGAAATGGGATTTTGGAGGATGGATGGATGAAGAAAGATGAAGGAGTGGGTATGGAGGTAGGATAAGGGTTTGAGGTGGGCCAGGGACTGGTGGATGGAGTTGAGAGAAGATGTAGATGGCTGGATTTGTTCAAAGAGGGCTGAAGCAATGCTGCACAAAAAGGTAGGGTTATGTGGGAAAAATGGAAAACGTGAGGCAAGAAACCAAGTTAGGGGATGGAGCAGATGGGTCTGATGGAGTTTGGGTGGATAGAGAAGTGTTACAGAAGCTCTGCAAGTTATTTCTTAAACAGAACAAACAAGAACTTGGAAAATCAAAGACCTAGTTACTTTAGCCTATTCTGACCTAGATGATAGCGAAAGGAAATGAACAAAAGTTTATTCAAAATGAAATACGTGAAATAACTATACAACTAAGCAATCATAAACTGAAGCATTTAAACACAACTAATATCAGCATCTACAAATTAGAATTCCAACACTAAGGATTGCATGACAAAGCAAAACAACGTTTTTGTTGGCAACAATGTCACCTTTGTCCTAGCTCGCGATCCCACTGAGGGAGAGGTGAGATCAGAGGTGCTTGAGGCCCTTTTTCTGAAGATCTTCCCTGTTGTTAACCTATCAAATAAATCTGAACATGAAAAGCTACATTAACCATAAAAAGAAACCTAAATAACAAAACAAGATTTAAATCTAAATAGCGTATTTTATTCTAAGAATGTAGCAATAACACATAAAAGTAAACAAAGGAGGTACTGTGCGCTTGTGATGGGCCCAACCCCAAGAGCTACAACCTCTTAAGAGAGATTAGAGCTGGTGCAAAGCTGGATTCATCTTTATTGATCAAAAGAATAATTACATTCCAAAAACTGTCCACAAGGAAAGCTTGAAAATGTGCTGAAATGCAGAGCTAAACTACTGCCTAAAAAAATGACTAAAATCAAACTACAAACTAGCTAACTTCTGCCTACAAAGTGACTAACTACTGGCTAACCAAAATGAGGCCCAAGCCTAATATTTATACAATTGGGACCCAATAGTCCTCCTAACTTTAGGACTCGCTGCCCAAAACTTGCAGTTAACAGCAGTCCTACTTACTTGCTTGGCTGCCCTTTGTGATAATCGATTTGGTGGCCTTTGAACTCCAAGTTGATGGTGAAGAATTCGAGGTAGGGCCCATAAATAAAGGGGACCTTCCTAAAAACCTCTCCACGAATTTGGCTGCCAAGTGCTCATTTAAACCTTTGATTTTGTCTCCAAATTGACCAAAAACACTGCATAAAGCACACATTAGACTTCTTGGCATAATGACTAACCCAGTTCACTCTATTAGCATAAATATAATAAAAAACATGCAATAAACCAATGAGAATGGTGGATTAAGTCGAATTAGGAGTTTGAATGAGCCCATATAATTATCCATTTTTGGGGCTCATCATCATCCCTTACTGAAGGTGTTTCTCATCCTCTGAGCAACTAATCTATCTCCTCCTCTTTGATGGCCTTGGTGGCCTCCCTGTCATGCCAAGCTCCTGAAGTGATGTCCTCTTCTCGGTCATGAAACCATGCTTTGCTCCCTACTTCTTCCCACTGCCTGTGCTCCTTTTCTTGTAGCAATTTTGTTAAAGCCTCAGCCTTAGCCTGCAGCTTGCCCTCTCTCTGCTGTTCATCAGATGTTTCCTTATATTTCCTTCTTCCTGTGATTGTTTGGCCACCTTTTCCTCCAATTTCTTGGTCTCTCTTAGCTTAGCCCGAGTTTCCTGTAGAGAATTCTCAGTTTCCTGTAGAACAGTCTCAGCTTCCTGTAGAACTGTCTTTGTGTCCAACATTTTCATTCTTTCTCTCCAGGTGGATGTCTTCGGGCTTCCCCGTTCATAGCTGAGGGATATCTTTGAAGGAGGCTCCTCCTTTTGTTTAGCTTTTGTGTCCTTAATGACAATTTGCTCCTTTGACTGTGGTTTGGGTCTGCCCACTTTTATCCGTGTGCTCCTTTTTCACTTTAAAGTACATGGAGGTTTGCCTCTTTCTCTTCCTTTTTGGTCTTGGAGGTGTGCTAATGGTGGCAAGCATGGTTGCTACCTCCCTGGCCAAAATCTCAGGCGATTTTCCGTTTTTGTTTCTTTGTTTCTAGACTTTCTGTAGAAAGTCCTGTGCTGACTGTTTTCTGGCTTCCTGTAGAAACGGTTTTCATGCTTCCTGTAGAAACTGT
Source organism: Pinus taeda (assembly GCA_000404065.3). Lineage (NCBI taxonomy): Eukaryota > Viridiplantae > Streptophyta > Pinopsida > Pinales > Pinaceae > Pinus > Pinus taeda. The sequence goes on along the minus strand of APFE030115073.1, from coordinate 208,954 downwards.
TTTAAATGTTTTGGTCTGCTTGGCTGGATGTGGCTTTTCCTCATTTTTTCCCTCTTCTTTTGTCTTCTCTGCCTCTGTTAGCTTGCTTCCTCACGCTCTGTTTTGGCTTTCTTCTCATCTTGTTTAGCTTTTGCCTTCTCTGCTGTAGTCTTTTTATTTTCTGTTCTTCCTTTGTTTTGCCCTCTGCTTGAATGATTTGTGCTCCCTCATCATTGATTTTTTCACATACTTCAGGCTTGATTCTTCCCTAGAATTGCATCCTTCTTTTGCATAAACATGCAACAAATAAAACTGTTTGTTTTCTTCTTCTCTGGAAGCCAGAAATTTTGCAAAAACCTGTGTTTTCTTCTAAAAAGATAGCTCATTTCCCCTCTTGTAAAATTTTTATTGCTCTTGGAATTTTCATGTTTTTCACAACAACAACTTCAAACTTTTCCAACCTGAATCTGCTTCTTAGTTTTTGAAAAGAAATCAATTTTTTTGATAGATTAGAGAACAAATAACATAGTTTTTTTCTTCTAAAAAGTGGACAGTCTTGCAAATTCATTCTTTCACACATGCTTAGTTCCTATGGTTTCATCTCTCTTTTCAGAAGAAGGTGAGAAAGAAGAAGCCAGACTTCGAATGCAGAGGGAAAAAAGAACTGTGTAGAACTTAGAAAATATGCAAGCAGACTTTTCGCCTTTTTTCAATGTGCAGGCAGACTTTTCCTCTCATTTTTTAAATTTAATTCTGTGTTCAATTCACCATTTTGCACCAACAAATCATGCACAACGAAGTTTCCCTGATCCTACCTCGTTTGGAGCTTGAAATTCGCCGAAAATCCCAAGTTTTCTTTCTGCGTGGTTGTTTTCTGTGTTTCCTGTAGAAGACTTCCTATAGAACAAAACTGCGCTTCCTGTAGAGCTTGATAGGCGGGAATTAAAAAAAAAAAAATGACAGAAATCTCAAGAAATCAGGCAGGAATCTTGCAGAGGACCATTGGTTAACTGATCTGGACGTGGTGGATGCGTGCTCCAGTTGTGACCGTAGTTGAACAGAGGGTGGTGAGAGTCAGCCGAGCATTTTTGTAATTGCTGCGTGATTTGTGGTGAGGGAGTGAATTGGCTAGGTGTACGTGGCCACATGAAGACAATAGTGTTGTTCATAAACTGTATGTTTTCCCTCTGTAATCACTGCCATCAATTGCACTGAGGTTTAAACGGCCAACACTCCCGATTGTTTTAATTTTCACGTGAGTCGTCTGTCCACGTGTACTGCATGACTTCCGGCTGAGCGCTAGAGAAGGCAATGTCAGGTTAACCTTGCTAGGTTCATGGCTTAATCCCACCATTCCATTCGTTCATGCAGTTTTTAAATTAGATTTATGCAATAGAGGAACGAGTTTTAGTCACATACCTGGAAGTCGAATGGTTGTTGTGAGGTGCTGTGGCTCTTCATTTGCTGCATGCACTGGTTTCTGTGGTTGCATGATGGCTTGGTGGCTGATTCATGGCTTATTTTTCTTGTGCAGGTATCCTCTGGCCGGATCCACAGTGCAGGAGCTGGCTTCCACGTTCAGACCTGCACCCTCAAGCTGCTGATGTTGAATTTCCACAGGACAGAAACTTGTTTTTCCATTGCTCCCGAACGATAGACCAGATAATTTCTGAGCATGTTCTTGTCATCATTATGCACCTCCCATAGCAAAATTGCAATCAATGGATGCAAAGATTTCGAGAAAAATGGAAAATCATTGAAGATTACAGAGATCAATTTCTCGGAAACCGTGCATCAGAATTGGCTGAAACTGCTTGGATAGGTTACTATCACCCATATGCATCTCCCCATGACACAGGTTTTGAAATGGATGCACGAATATGGAGAAAATGAAAAATGGCTGAAGATGATGGAGACTGATTTCTTGGAAATCGTGCACCAGAATTGGCCGAAACTACTCGGGCATGTTGCCATCATCCCTGTACAACTCACTGTAAAACGGTTTTGTAAATGGATGCATGGTTTTCAAGTTATGGAAAAAACAAAGTTCACCACTAGGGATTTTTGCTTCAAGGCATTTTGCAATTTTTTTGCATGGTAAGAAAAATGAGCTTGGGCTGTGATGCAGGGATGGAAATGATGGAGGAGGAGTTTGAAGATTACATGAGGGCTTATGAACCCTTGATGAAGCTTCCATGTTCACCAAACTGCTTTTTAAAATCCATTTCCAGCCTTTCGTAATTTCTACAGGAACTTCTTGTAGAAAACACAGTTTTCATAAAAGAAGTACAATGAGGAGGAAAAAATGATGGAGAAAAGTGAGGGATGGAAGCATGGATGCTTGTAGGCTTAACCAATAGATTCTAAGCTTTAGAGTCCCTTCCAAAATCGGATCTGGCTCGCCTGAAGGTTCTACAGGATGTTTCCTGTAGAAATAGAGAACTTCCTGTAGAAATGCCTGGAACTTCCTGTAGAAAGCCTAATCTTGACCTAAATGTGACCAAATCCTAGGAGAGATGAGTGGACATGGAGGGAGTGTCTGGGGGGATGTCCTGGAGCCTGGTACGGACTCCTATCCTCATTGTGCGTGCCCCTCTTTTCCTGTAATGTATTCATTGCAACCTGTAATTATTTTACAGAGATTAGGCCTGATTTTTTTTTTTTTGAAAACAACTAGGGCGCCTCATGGAGGTTTTCACCGTAATTGCCTACCCTGGGTGCCCCCAAGGGAGGTTTTCACCCAGGGAACTTATTCTATGTTCTTCTTTTTTTCCAACCCATTGACTGCCTCATGGAGGTTTTCAATCAATGAGCCAATCTAAGGCGCCTCCGAAGAGGTTTTCACCTTAGATTTTTCCTCTTATTTCCATTTTTCCATTTTTTTTTTTTTTTTACCCTACCCTACCCTACTTGAAAAACAAAATCGTTCTCAAGTATAAGAATACTTCCAATGGAGCCATGTGCACATCGAGATTAGAGACAAAATGATGTGGAGGTTTGAAATGCATGCTTTGATAGCTATCCGGATTTCAGAGACCAAATGATTTGACTTTGAAGGGATTAGGCATAGCTGAAGAAGAGAGTACTGCTGCAACTTAGTGACCGTCTGAAACCATATCTCAATATAGCTCTGATATCCTTTGTCCTTTTGTTGATCTGGATCATTCTCCATATCTTCTTCTATCATGACCTTCACATCTTCCTCTTTTTGCTGAGTTTTCTCTTGAGTACATGGAGGATTTGATGGTAACCATGAGGGAACTCTCTTGATCTCTAATTCTGATGTCTTCTCTTCATCAAGTGTAGCCCATGGTTCTTTGATCTCTTCTTTTGAATCTTCTTTTGCTGGATGTGGTC
>APFE030115073.1:131847-186883 GCA_000404065.3 Pinus taeda | reverse complement strand
CGATGTTGCACAAGAAGATGGGAATCATGGAAAAGTAAGCGAATGAGGCAAATGTAAAGTAAGGGTTCTAAGTGAAGGTGAAGAAGGTAGGTTGGATGGAGTATGGGCAGGTAAGGAAGGATAACAGGTACTCTGCAAGTGGTTTTTCAAACTGAACAAACAAACACTTATAAAACCTATGACCTAGTTACTTCACTCTAATCTAACCTAACAGCAAAAGGAAATGAACAGAAGTTTATTCGAAATGAAATAATGTGAAATGCTATGCAAACTAACCAATCAAGACTCTGAACATGTAACCAACTTCTACAAATAAAAATCGAACACTAATGGTTGCATGGTGAAGCAAAGACTGTGTTTTTGGTGGCAGCGAGGTCACCTTGGTCCCAACTCATAATTCCACTGAGGGGGAGGTGAGATCCAAGGTGCTTGGTAGCCTTTTTCTGAAGATCTTCCCTGTGATTAACCTATCAAGTAAATCTGAACATGAGAAGCTATTTTAATCATCAAAAATGACATAAGCAACAAAGCAATATTTTAATCTAAATAACAGATTTTATTCTAAGAATGCAGCAAAGACACATGAAAGTAAACAAAGGAGGTATTGGGCACTTGAGATGGGCCCAACCCCAAGAGCTACAACCTCCTAAGAGATATTTAGAGCTGGTGCAAAGCTGGATTCGTCTTTATTGAGCAAGAAAAGAAGAATTACATCAAAAACTGTCCACAAGGGAAAGCTTGAAAATGTGATGAAATGCAAAGCTAATCTACTGACTAAAATCAAACTACAAACTAGCTAACTTCTGCCTACAAAGTAACTAACTACTGACTAACCAAAATGAGGCCCTAAGCCCTCTTATTTATACAAATTGAGGACCCCAATAGTCCTCCTAAACTTTAGGGACTCGGCTGCCCAAAACTTGCAGTTAACAGCAGTCCTAATTGAATTGCTTGGCTGCCCTTGTGATAATCGATTTGGTGGCCTTTGAACTCCAAGCTGATGGTGGAGAATTCAAGGTAAGGGCCCATAAATGAAGGGGACACCTTCCTAAAAATCCTCTCCACGAATTTGGTTGCCAAGTGCTCATTTTAACCTTTGATTTTGTCTCCAAATTGACCAAAAACACTACATAAAGCACACGTTAGACTTGTTGGCATAATGACTAACCCAATTCACTCTATTAGCATAAATATAATAAAAAACATGCAATAAACTAATGATAATGGTGGATTAAGTTGAATTAGGAGGTTGAATGAGCCCATATTATTATCCATTTTTGGGGCTCATGACTTCCTATCACCAAAGATTCATACATATATCCATCTCCCAACCAAGTGGAGATATACCAAGATTGACTCATACACCCAACCAAGTGGGGATACACCAAAAGTTTATACATGATAAAACAAGAACCTTACATCATCCACCCCAAGCATAGTGGGGAAACAAAATAGGTCGTTACATGACCTTGATAATAAAAGATATGCATGACATAGAGACATCATAATGCCAACATATTCATCTTAAGTTTAGATCCTAACAAATACATAATGATATATCAAATAACTTCTAGCACATATTATGCACCTGTACTTCATCAGTCTACCTACCCTGGTTGATAATTTATGATTGACAATTTAAAGGCCTTGAATTGGCTAAACATTTTGGCATCATTGTCGGGGAAGTACAAATAGAAGTTTAAAAAAAAAAACATTAATTTAAAACATGATATGCATAGAGATAGAGACTCTAGGGGTATATTTGTAGGGAGAGGAAGAAGTTTAATTCCCACAAATCCACTTACTTCACCATGATTTCAAGATTCCACACCACCTACTCAAACCCGAATTCCATTTAGAGGTCGACAAATACCTCCTGAACTCTCAAGATCAGAAATCCAGTCTAGAACTTCACCCACTTCATCTACTGAAGCTGTAATTGAAGAAAATCCTACATCCCCAACTACAGGATTAATTTTCTATCTTCCACAGGTGAACAAATTCTAGGAGAAGAACTAGAAGTTCCTAGTGAAGAAAAGGAACAAGAAATCTATTTTGAACAACCATTGATAGAAGAACTAGGAGAATTAGAATAACATTATATTAGTTCCAAAGAATCTATCATGGCTGGGGGGGAGGGGAGAGAAATACATAATGTTAATGATAATGAAAATAGACTTGGAGGAGGAAGAGGTCGAGGTAGAGGAGGAGGTGGAGATAGGAACATAGGAAGGGGTAGAGGTAGAGGGAACCAAGATCCTTCGGGATTTCCTATTATTGATGAAGATACAACCCTCACAATGAAAAATATATCACCCTCAATTCTTCCTAATTTCCACGGAAAAAGAAATGATGACCTAGAGACATTTCTCTTCGAATTTGAAGTATTATGCAGATCATATGACTATCTGCATGATGCTCAAAAACTAAAATTGTTCCCAGCTACATTAAAATACTTGGCATTAAAATGGTTCACGAGTCTAGAAGAGCATTCCATAACAACATGGGTACAAATGAAAGAGCCTTTCTTAAGCAAATATAGATATTATTGTATGCCTGGTAACCTTAAAGATGAATTCTTCAAAATGACACAAAAAGAAGATGAAAATCTTAAAGATTTGGTAGAAAGATTTATTTGCAATGTTAAAAGAGAAAAAATGGGTAATTTGGATGAAGAAACCTTAAAAGCCCTTTTACTCAGATCTATTAAAGAGGAGTGGATCGATCTCCTTAATCTAACTGGGAAGGGAGATATTTCCCAACTACCATTTGCAGATATTTTTGATTTATGTGTACATATCTCAAGGGTTAAAGCACGAGTTGGAAGGAGTCCTAGAGACCCTCTCTTGTCAAGAATTAATAAATCTGCAGCAGGGTAGAATTAGGAAATTTGCATGATACCTTTAAAACAGATATTTTAGGGAGCCTACGTGAGCATATAGACACCCTTAAAATACAAACAAGAAAAATTATGAAAATGTTGCATTATCCATCTTTTGTCCCAAACGTCGAAAGAAACATGCTCTAATAGAGTGTCCCTTATATTCAAAAGCCATAGAAACTTGTGTCATATGTGTAGATAATCATGATACGAAGGAATCTCCTTCTTTACCAGGTCTCAAGGTTGTATTTAATGATGAAGGAAGATCAGAACCAGTAGAGCCTCTCTACTTTATAGCCAAAATATCATGGCAAAATCCCCAACCAAATCAACCACAAGGGTTCGAACCACAACAATTTGCTCAGAGCAGTTGGAATCTAGCTTGGCAGCCTTTGGCTTAGCCATAGTCACAATCTTGGAATCAAGGATGGAAAAATCCTTATGGAGAATATAGTCAATATCAACAATATTCTCCATCCTATCTTCCAACAGAATTTTTACCCCCATCTAATAAAATTCCTCAAGCTAATCAATTACCACAAGTTCTAGTTCAAAATCAAAACCCACAACTTTCCTTACCATTTTCACAAAAATCAAATCAACTACCCATTCAACCACTTTCGAATCCTAATAATAAAATACCACAACAACCAGTGTACAACATGGAGGGTCAGAATCCTCAAATTTATCTAATAACTACGCTAGACCTAAATAATGTCCAAGTAAGGTTTGGAAGAGTATTACCAAAAAAGACTCCTATTCTCATTCAAGAAACAAGATCTGATCTTCAAAAACATAAAAAATAATCAGAAGAAGGGGAGACCTCTCTCCCTCAAAAAGAAAAGAAACAAACAAAAAAAGTTCCAATAAATACTCCTATCATAGAACAACCCTCGATATCAATTAGACCACCTTTCCCAGAAAGGTTGAAAATCGATGAAGGAGTAGAGAAACAAATTGTCTTGTCTAATTACAATATGATGGATGAATTGAAAAATGTTTGTATTAAGGTTCCTTTATTACAAGCCATAAAATAAATACCAATTTTCGCAAAAACGATTAAAGAATTAAGTACACAAAGATCAGGGAGAAGAAGAAAAGATATAAAATCAATTTAGTTAGTCGAAATAATTGTAGACATTATGATGAGGAAGACAACAATTCAAAAATATTTAGATCCAGGAAGCCCCATTGTAAAAATTCACATCAATGGAACTGAAATACCAAACACACTAATTGATCTAGGAGCAGCCATAAACATAATGAGTAAACAACTTATGGACATACTTAGGCTTCCTAACCTTCAATACACACCAACCTTGTTGCAATTAGCAAATAGGTTTGTTATTAAACCAAATGGTGTGTTGGAAGATGTTTGTGTATCCTTAGATTCTTGGGAATATTCTATTGATTTCATGGTCTTAACACCCAAGAATAATTTAGGAGGGCATCCATTAATTCTAGGAAGGCCTTGGTTGGCTACAGCTAATGCTTTCATCGGTTGTAGATTAGGTGATACATTTATCTCAGATGGAAATTCTACAAAGAAATTTACATTAGATCCCCCTAACAACAATAGATACAGAAACTGAAGAATGGATAGAAGAATAAGAAGATATACAACCTATTTTCGTTACTAAACAAGTAAAAGAGGAAGACCAACTTTTAAATTTACTGGAAAATAATGAATCTTCCTCACATTATGATCGTAATCGAATGAGTATCTCTCATCTAAACGAGTATCATTTCTCTCCATGGAAAAATTTGGGAATTCCTCAATAGAAATATTTCTAGGAAAAACCTTAAATGTCAATGAAAACCTAGAAGAAATGCAAAAGAATCAATTGATAGAAATTTTACAGGAACATTCTTCTACTTTTGCATGGGAATACACTCACATGAGAGGGATTGATCCTAAAACTTGCATACATCATATCTACATTGAACAAAATGCAAGACCCATTAGACAACCTTAGTGGAGAATGAACCCAAATCTAAAAGAAATTGTTAAGGAAGAGTTGCAGAAATTACTGAATGTAAATTTCATCTATCCAGTATCCGGCAGTCAATGGCTTTCACCCATAGTGATCATTCCTAAGAAGAACGGAAAATGGAGAGTATGCATCAATTACAGGGAATTAAAAAAAAAAAACAAAATTAAAAGATCATTTTCCGCTACCTTTCATAGATCAGGTCTTAGACATGTTAGCAAGGAAAAAATATTTTTCCTTGTTGGACGGGTTCACTAGATATAATCAAATTCAGGTAACTCCTGGAGATCAAGAAAAAACCATGTTCACTTGTCCATGGGGAACTTATGCTTACCGGGTACTCCCCTTTGGGTTATGTAATGCTCCAATAACATTCCAAAGAGCAGCCCTTGGCATTTTCTTTGACCTTATTCATGATTGTGTGGAAGTGTACATAGATGATTTCACAGTCTATGGGGATTCTTTCAATGGAGCACTAGAAAATTTAGAAAAAGTCTTAATAAGATTTAAAGAAACAAATATCTCATTAAACCATGAAAAATGTTTCATGATGTTTAACGAGGGAATTGTTTTAGGTCACCATATTTCCAGAGATGGAATTAAGGTAGACTCATCCAAGGTTGAAGTCATTGCTAAGTTATTAGTGCCAAATTGTCAATGAGATGTTAGAAGTTTTCTCGGTTTTACTGGATATTATAGGAGGTTCATAGAAAACTTCACAAAAATTGCATCCCCACTCTTTAAATTGCTTACCAAATACTGTGAGTTCAATTGGGATTTTGAATGTCAAGTTGCCTTTGAAACCTTGAAAAATAGAATTTTTGAAGCCTATCTTAAAAGAACCTAATTGGAAGTTGCCTTTCCATCTCTCAACAAATGCTTGAGATTCAGCCTTAGGAGATGTATTAGGACAAAAATATCTCACTCCTCATGCCATTTATTATACTAGTAAAAATGTAACTCCTGCATAGTTAAATTATACTGTAACTGAAAAGGAGTTCTTAGTTGTAGTTCATGCCATTAATAAGTTCAGACATTATATAACTGGCTATGAAACTTTTTGTTATCACTTAAGAAGCAATTTCTAAATTGTTCACATCAGTTTGATTGTGAAGGTTAGGTGTTAGTCCAAGTTCAGTTTTTCCATGTTCAATGTAGTGTCTAAGTCTTAGGAGTCTTGGTGGTAGAGGTTAAATAAAGGTCAATAATCTGTTCTCATTCATCACTGGTCCCACCACCTGCATAGATTCCCTGTATCAAGTTTGTTTTAAGGTTCTTATGTGTTACAAAGAAGTTTAGGTGTTTTCGTAGCAGGGAACCTAGTCTAGGTGTTTTCGTAACGCAAAACCCAGAATTTACACTGGCTGCGCTACGAAATCGAGGATTCGTGCAGATCCATAGCAAATCTTGCTCAACTATCATATCTATCAAGATCCATTATGTTTACATCATCAATTGTCAGCTTATACACTTCACCTATCATGTCCAACCGCTTATCTTCATCATTAGAACCGTTAGGCACCTTGGTACGCTCGGGTTGCAAGTTCCAAGAAAAGCCAAGCACTCACAGACATGATTTGTGTTTGGATTCATGCGTAAGGAATAAATTGTCAAGCATTCAATTTGAATTCCTTGAAAATCAGGCAAGCCAGTTTTCAAGCGAGGCAGCTTTTAAGAGAGGCAGCGATCGAAAGTTGAGATAGTGCCAGTCTTTCAAATTTTCATTCCGCTGGAATCCCATGGAGAGGGCTACAGAAAGAAAGGAGCATAGGTCAGGCAGGTGTTTGAGGAGCGAACCTGAAGGATTAGACATTATCTTAAAGAACAGAGAAGTTGAACGCGCATTCAAACATGTTGGTTGTTGGAATTTTTGCAAGAAACTTCAAGGAGGTCATGCGCAAGTCACCAAGGAATTTGCCTTGAATTTCACAGGACTGAATTCGAAAGTTGGGGTACTTGAATTGCCAATCTCACCAGAAATTATATCTGTAGTCACTGAGATTCCAAGGGGACAAGAAATATGGTTTAAAAATTTCAAATTTGATATGACCCCCTGCAAAGAATTTCTGAAGCCGAAGTGCATTGATTCAGATTTAAACAAGTTTGTGCCCAGGAATTTTGTCAAGGACTCATATGCCAATTTACTTACCTGCATACAGACGTACTTTACCTGTGAGGGGAGGTATCATAAGGTGTATCCATATCACTTCAAGATTCTACTGCATTTCACAGGAAAGATATCTCTTTATTTACCTTTCTACATATTTCGTAGCCTAGGCAAAATGTGTGATAAGGTTCAGCTAAAGAAGGAAGCCTGTGAGACCTCATTGTTTCATCACCGCTTAGTCAAATTGATCGTTTTTCATGAGCTCCAGAGAATAGACAGGGACTGGTCCATGTTCATGTTTATGTCTAGTTTTAAAAATGAAACTAGCCTCAGTCCTCAAGCTGTGAAAAAATCTCCACCAACAATTGGTCATCATGCAGAAACAAGATCCAGGAGATTTGTAAAATTGAAGGCTAGGAAACAGATAAAGGAGCCCACCAGAACACTGATAATCCAAGACACACCCCAACAGTCCGAGAAAGAGAAAACTCAGTTCAAATAAGGTGTACATGAATCATCTACAGGTGAAGTAGTCCAGAGAAGAATGACCAGGAGCCAGTTAGCTAAAGAAAAAGGCAAGACAATGGTTACTGAGGAAAGCTCGGTTTCAAAGGGAAACCTGAATGACTTACTGCAAGCTATTGATATTGAATAATCTCCCCTGTTTCAAGCAGATTTGATAGAATCAGGTAAAGACAAGACCAAAAAGATCAAAGCCTCGAAAAAGCTCAAGTTTGATGATCAGGTTGCTAAATTTGTATTTAAGCCAAGAATACCTATGACGAGGTATTTAAAACAGGTACAAGAGATGCTTCCAGAAGCAGGTGAAACAGAGGAGATCACAAAAACTCATGAAGGACCTGTGACTTCATCAGAAACATTATCACAGCTGCATAAAGAAGATAGAAATAAGACAGTTATCTCTCAAGAGGAATATAGTGTTGAAGAGCTGAAAAAGAAGTTGAGCAAATCTCGAAATTGCTAAACTAAAGAAAGCCTCAAGGAAACATGCAATCAAGGAAGCTCATTTTAATAAAATGGAGGCCCCGTGGGAAGAAAAAACATTTTCAATACCCGAGGTGGTCAATTGTAATGCCCAATACTATACCTGGACAGTCCCTACAATAAATGAAGCAGAATTCATCAGAAAATTTAATACGAAATTGAGAGCTGGGATCATAGTTATGAAAAGGAAAATTGAGGATTTGAAGATACAGCTAAGCCAGTGGGAAATATTTCCTTAGCTAAGGAAAATCACACAGCAAGTAAGGTTAAGTCCCAAATTTTGATGATTTATCGTGTTGCAGTTTTTCTTGAAGAATGATGCATCTCCATTCAGTTTTGAATAGCTTCAGGGTAGTTGAAAAGGACATTTCAATATAAAGAGGCTCAAAACAGTCAAATTTTGACATTAGAACTATGTTTTTGTGATTACAAAAGTTTCGTAGTGCGCTACGAAACACTATAGGTGATGCCTAATGCACAGCAGTTTCGTAGCGCGCTACGAAACTGTTGTGCATTAGGCATCACCTACAGCAGTTTCGTATCCCGCTATCAGCCAATTTTGAGTAACCAAAGGGAAACTTTTTGAAAGGGAATTTCATAAAAAGATCATTTACAATGTGAGCGTCCAGCAAAGGCAGAACAAGCAGAGGAGAGACCTATATGAGCTCTAAAGCTATATGTTATAAAATGGTCATTATTCATAGCTAGTTTTGTTCATGATGCTCCAGGCAGCATTAGACAGGTTTTGTCTTAACACGTGTACATGAACCAGGTATATAGTACATGAAAAACATGGCAGTCCAATACATTCTTGGGTAATCAATGAAGAACAGCAAGGATAATTTATTTCGAATATCCTAGTGGAGAGTGAAAACAGAAAAGCAGGGGCAGTTTCCTATTTTCCAGGAGCGGTAAAGAGATGAGACATCAAGGGCCAGCAAGGAGTTTCAAATCATCACCACAACTAAACTGAAGAAGGACGTGTCAGAGAACGAGTTTTGGTTGTAATAAATGCTACTACCAACATGATGAGGAGTTATACTCCTAATTGTCTTAGGTTTCTAGCACTTACAGTTAGCAGTTAGTTACATTTAATAGTTAGTTTAAAGTGTTAATAGGTGTCATAATAAGATGAATTCGAGTTCCCCTCATGCTGGAGGAGGAATCTCAGTTATGTAGAGAGCTCTATATATAGCAGAACATCTGATGTACAAAGGGTTAGAAAATTATTGAGAAAAGCTCTCATATTGTGCTTTGTGTAAAGACTATGTTTTCTAGTAATATAGTATTGGCCTTGCTTCTCAGGAATCAGAAGGAATTCGATGTTCTGAATGTTTTTTGTTTTCTTTTTCCTATTATCTACAGTGTTATGAATGTTTGATTACTTATAAATCACTAATAGTGCTCTAATTTCCTTCATACATTTGTAAACTGTGTTGGTCCTCTATGTGTTTGGTGTGTTCTACATATGTTGGATTCTGAATGCCCTGACTTCTATGCAAAGCTAACCTTATTGTCAATAATGAAGCATATCTGACTCCATAAGCCCAATGGATACTTTCTAATTGTGTTTCAACCTCTTATACTTGTTCATTTTGTTTCATAGAGTTAGCCATCTTATTCATTATCCAAATCTTTAATCTTGTGAGAGAGCCCTCTCAGGTTGGGGAGGCTAAGCCTCAGCCTAAAGCAGGTTTGAAATAGTTACTTAAAGTCTACCTGATCACAGCAGCCTATCAGGGTCTGATTTTGAGATAACACTTTTGTTCACACAGATCATTATGACATTAGATACCTAATGAATAAACCAGTCACTAATGGAAGAATAACTAGATGGCTCCTACTTTTACAAGAATTCAACATAACCATTCTAGATAGGCCAGGAAAACATAACACAATTGCCAATTTTCTATCTAGAATACAAAATGAAATAATGATCAACCTGTAGAAGATAAATTTCCTGACGAATATCTTTTTGCAGTATCTATTAAATCACCTTGGTATGTAGATATTGCTAACTATTTGGCCACAGGAAAAATTCCATTTCATTTATCTCCTGGAGAAAAGAGAAGAATAGTCCACAATAGCACATCTTATTCATGGATAAATGAAGAATTATACAAGACAGGACCAGATCTCATCATCAAAAGATGTGTTCGAGAGGATGAAATACCAAAAATACTTAAAGATTTTCACGATGAGCCATGTGGAGGACATTTTTCTGACAAAAGAACGGCTTACAAAATCTTGCTTTTAGGATATTATTGGCCTTCCATTTTCAGGGACACCAAGGAATATGTTAAGAGATGCGACAGTTGTCAGAGAATGGGAAAATCTACTCTTTCAAATGAAATGCCACTGCAACCACAAGTACTCATCGAACCATTTGAAAAGTGGGCACTGGATTTTGTTGGACCAATCAACCCACCTTCAAAGAAAAAGAAGTATAGTCTAGTATGTACTGATTATGTCACTAAATTGGTAGAGGCTAAAGCACTTCCTTTTGCTACTGAAAATGTTGTAGTTTCATTTATTTTTTAGGATAGTTTTACTCATTTTGGTGTTCCAAGAGAAATTGTAACAGATCAAGGAACACAGTTCACATTTAGACTAGTGCAGAAGCTTGTGGACCAATACAAGATAAAACATAGGAAGTCCACTCCATACCATCCACAAGCCAATGGACAAGTTGAGTCCACAAATAAGGTGATTGAAGATATCCTTACCAAGATTGTACATCTACACAGGAAGGACTGGGTGGAAAAGCTTCCAGAAGCTTTATGGGCCTACAGAACTACATGGAGAAATACTACAGGGCATACTCCCTATGAACTTGTTTATGAGAAGCAAATCTTACTTTTGATTGAGTTCTAGATCCAGACCTATAAGATAGCAATCCAGTTAGATCTTGACTTGTCAGAAGCCCAGAAACAAAGGATGACATAACTAAATGAACTCGAGGAAATTAGACAAGAAGCCTACTAGAGAACTAGCCTAGTTCAACAACAGAGGTCAAGATGGCATGATAAGTACATTAAAGAAAGGAAATTTCATCCAGGAGATTGGCCATTTCTCTTTGATTCAAAATTCAAAAATTTTCAAGGAAAATTCCAAACCCATTGGCTTGGACCTTATGAATTTGAAGATGTCTTTGACAATGGTGTAGTTAGAATCGGGACTATTGATGAAGAGAAAACTCCTCTATTAGTAAATGGACCTCGACTCAGGCTTTACTTGAAGCCATTAACAAAAGAGGAAATTTTTAAAATGTTTCAAGATAATTCAGAACTGAAGATGCTCAGAAACAATTCTTCTCCTTTTCCACCTTAGAAATTTTTATTCAGTTTTATTTAAAAATAAAAAAAGGAAATAAATGTAAAAAGATAAATAAATAAATTACTATATATATATATATATATATATTATATATATATTATATATATAATATATATATTTATATATATATATTTATATATATATATATTATATTTTATAATATATATTATATATATATACATACAATAATAGTTAAAAAATAAATAAAAAATGTATAAACATGAAAACCAACATGTTGTTGGCATGCTTATACAGAAAATTTAAAAAGTGAAAACTAATTTGTTGACACTTCAAATTTTCTTTTCAAAAAGAATAATAAAGTTCATCTAAAAAATTTCTTTTTCTTAGTTGTAGAATCAACAATTTTCCGCAACTTGGACAAGTTTCTGTAGCTGAGACAAGTTTCCGTAACCTAATAAATTTTTGAAGCCTACAAGGACACTTGGTGATTTGGATTAAAGGCTAGCCGACAAAGCAAAGTACCTGTAGGAGATAAAAGGACAACAAATAAGGTTAGCAAAAGTAGATAAAAGGTACGTACTACTTTAATTTAACAATAGGGAAGGTTATATTGTATATATGATTAAGAAGATATAGTACTGCCAGAAATTAAAATGCAATCATTATAACCTAAGGGTGATGGCCGCCTAACAAAATATCATATGCCACCACTTAAAAAGTCGTGTCACATCCCCATTCCAAATCCGTTGAAGTAATTACCAAATAATCAACTTAAATGCACTTAATGATCGGATTCATTCCTATAACCCTAATGATAATTCACCTATTCTTCTTTATTCTTAAATTCCCTTGAACTTTCATAGCTACTCCATATTTCCGCCACTTAGCAAACTCTACCAGCTCCATTTTCTTGTCAAAGTAACTAGTCTTCAGGGCAAAGCATCCTTCAGAATAGGGATAATTGTTCGAACTGAGTCAACAGGGAAGCAATTCTTGGAGGGGTACCCACAGACTGAATTGCTGCAAAAGAGACAATGGTTGCAGTTCATTGAAAAAATCAATGTATTTCATAGGGAAGTAACCAAGACATTTGCGCACTCATTTGACAGGACTGAAGCTGAAATAGGGAGCATTAAGCTTGCCATAACAGATTCCATGATCACAGAGGCTACTGAGCTACAAAAGGAGTGGGGGGAAATGGTTTAAAAATAGGGGAATTGATGGTGAGGATTGGAAGGTCTTCCTCAAAAACTCGAACATGGACACTACTATCTACAAGAAAGGTATTCCCAGCACAACTCTTAAGAATAAATGGTAAACTTATTACTTGTGCTTCAAAAGTTTGTCACTTGTGAAGGTAGGTTTGGGAAAATGTATTTTTATCATGTTAGGATGATGATGCATTTTCTTGAAGATCATCAGATGAATCTGCCTTATTTTCTCTTACATAGTCTCAAGAAAATGTCTACAAACGTTCAAAAAAGAATTCAATTTATAGAAAACATCATGTATCATCATGGATTAATCAAAATATTGGTTGAATTTCATCTCCAAAGTATAGGGGATGACTGGGAGCGTTTCCTGGTGAGGAACCACTTTGAAGAAAAATCCCCAGAAAAAGCAAGTAGCAACAGGGCCCCCAGAGGAAGAAAGAGAACCATAGAAGTAATAAAGGAGCAGGCACCTCAAACTCAAATAGAAGTATCAGAAGAAGAGTTACCTATAGTGAAGATTTTGCAGAAAATGAAGAGGGGAAACTTTAGAAGAAAGGAAGCCAGCAAAAGTAAAGAAGAATTCTCACAAACTAAGACCCCTCATCAAGAAGAAAAATCAGAGAATAAAAGAAGGAAAGTACAGAAAATACAAACCTTAGGATTGAGGAGGAGTACAAGGCTGAGCACAATCCCACAGACAATATCAAAAATTACAGAGTACATTGATCTTGAGGGAAATGAGCCAATAGAAAATGAGTCAATAGAGAATGAGCCAACAGATAACGAATCAACAGAGGATGAGCCATTCGAAAACCATGGAAGTTCTCCAAAAGGGTCACCAATATCATCACCGAGAGTATCACCACAACCTTACTGCTCACCCCTAAGAAGCCCAGTGCATAGTCCAGGTATGGACCCTGTTCAGCTAGAAATATATGACTATATAGAGTCATTGGAAAGGAAAGAGACACCAACCAAATAATCAATTCAAAGACCTGGAGAAGGGAGCAACCAGGTAAATGAACAATCAGCCTTAACATCTTAAAGTAGGAGATCTTTGAATTAGAAACGTTGAAACGATATCTCAAGAATGAGAATCAAGCATTGAAGACACAAAGTGAGGTCCAGATTGCAAAAAGTGACAATCTCATCCTTCATCTGAGCTTGTGGTATAAGAAAAACAAAAAGCTGAAGAAGGAAAACAGAATTATGAAAAGAGAGATTATCAACTCAAAATACAAAATTCTCATGAGAAAATCTAGAGTGCCAATAACTGCTCAAAAGAAGAAAACAGTGAAACTTGGAGGTAATAAGCAGGAGGCACAAGTGACTGACAAGGAAGAAATGTATGAGGACATACAAAATCTCCAGTTTGGGGGATGTAGAGTCCGAAGCTTGTCTTACCATGACATCCCTTTTTGCCTAATATTCCTCTCTTTTCCTATATATTTACCACCTAAATAAAGCCATATCCACTAGGTTTTGAGGAAGGTGCAATAATATGTCTTCTTATTCATGTTTGAATTTATACCCTATTGTTTTGTTAAAGAATGCAATTGGCTGCTGAATCAGTCTGTTTCCGTAGCTAATCCATATTTCTGTAGTTGTCTCCATTGTTTGCAAGGTTCAGAAGGTCTAGGTCAGCAGCGAAGGATGCAGATGGATAGATAATGGTTTCCTCATGGACCCCTTCCCATCCCCTTGAAACTGTTCATTAAGATAACCATAGGAGTTCACAGTCAAAACCAAAGTCAACTGCAAGATTGTCACTGAAACAGAATCTGAGTTCAACTGAAAGCTTATCGATTTGCTTTCGAAATAGTAAATCGAATGTTTAGTAATATAGTTTAGCTAAGATAAAGATATTATGCTTAAATTACTCATGTTGTCATGCTAGAAACCTGTTATAAAACTTATGGCCGCACTATGATTTGGTGCGTGCTAGATGATGTAATTTTGAAAAGGTTTGTGAATTTCGTTTGCCAACAATAGAATTGGTTTTGTGTGTATGAGTTGCATTGATTGGATATTATGAATTGATCTATGGAGGGTGCCTACGAATAGTGACAGGTCTTAACCAATTGCAATTTGATTTCTTTTCATTCCTTGAATACTCTATTTTGTGTGGAAATACTGCATAATGAATTCACCAATGAATTGTTTTTTGCATAAGTACTTTCATCTGCTTCATACCTAGTTTAGTCTGTTATTTGAATTGCTTTGTACCTAGTACAACATGGTTACTTCATTTGCTTATTATCTAGCATAGTTCAAGTGTGTTTACTTCATATTATAGATGTTGTTTGAAATATCTTGTTTGAATGAAAATTGAATAAGTAAAAGTGTGAGAGTTTTCTCCTAAACAATTGAGTTCAAACAATATTTCTTCACAAATGATAGAATAGATTTCTTTTTGCACTTAGTGAATTAGAAGTTGCAGCATAAAGATTCAAGACCAAAAATCCCAAAACAATATAATACAAGTAGGATCACTTTCATATCATCCATAAACTAATTAGATAGAGAATAACTCTTAAGAAATTAGCTGACAACATTAAGGATTGCGACACTAATATAATTAACAAACACCGACTCCATATTCATCTTAAGTTTAGATCCTAACAAATACATAACGGCATATTGAATAACTTCTAGAACATATTGTGCACCTGTACTTCATCAATCTACCTGCCTTAGTTGAAAATTTATGATTGACAATTTAAAGACCTTAAATTGGCTAAACAACACCTATTCCCTAACATGAAACTCCTTAAACACCTTGTATTGATCTACATAGCTCTTCTTCTATCCTGTGCTACCTTTAATTTTTTCTTGATTACTTACATTTTCTATTCCACCTCTAATCAATACCCTGTTGTTACACATCATTTTGTCGCATTAGGTAAAAGACCATTAGTCTAGATATTTTGCTATCCATTAAAGTGTTTCTAGGCTAGAACCCAAACCATCCCAAAGAGAACGAAAATCTTGGATCTTAAGGCTCAAAAACCTATTTTTGGCTTCCTGCGTCGTTCCATAGTCCATTTATGTGCATAAGCCGAAGAGACCATTAGAAATTGCGCAAAAGTGGGCTTTGTCTTACACTATGGCCTACACACATGATTTAACACAAGTAAAGTATAGAATCATTGTTAGTTGAATCTTTCCCAACTAACAACTTCGAATAGATGCCTACTCAATCTTGATCCCTCCCATCATGGAGCTAATTCCCTCCCTTTGTGGATCCTCTATCCCACCATTTGTGAATCTCATCCCTTAGGAAGAGGATCCCAAACCTCCTCCTCTTGGCCTATAAATCAAACATGGGCCAGAGGATTGGACAGGACCATTTGAAGGTATGCTTATGCTACAGAAATAAGGCTAGGAGGATTTTCATCCAAGGAGAGATTTGGACATTGTGAGAAGAGGCTTGTAACATCATGGCTTTGTGGTTGTAAGTTTATTCTCCCTTTTATTTAATAAAAAAGCAATTTTTCCTAATCATGTCTTTTCTGATATCATTTGTGGTATTCCTTGATCACCCATACAGGTTATGATTTGTTATTCATTCAATTTATGATATATGTTGACTTAAGTGTTTCATTTATCTTTTATTCTGTATACTAGATGCTTTGATCCTTTGTGTATTTCTGTATATGAATATCTCCTTTGAAACATCATGGAGAAGTTGTGGAAAGCATTGGAACAATCACTAAAGCATCAAGGAGAAGCTAATTGTCAAAGGCATTGAAAGGGACTTTGACAAACATTTTGATAAACTGGTAAGTGATCTCACATATTACTTGTTTCAATCAATCGTAAACTAAGGAAAGGTAGCAGTTCTTTCTTATTTGTTACTAGATTTTGTTTGAGATTTAGGGAGATTTGTCTTGTCCACAAGAGGTATTAGTCCACCTAACAAATGGGAAACTCCACTGGGGAACCTCTCACTCTCTACCATTCTCTTTGTTTTGACCTTTGATCCTTCTGTGATAGCCCTCTCTAAGGTTTGCAAATACTAAAAATATGGATTTTATTATTTATTTGATTTGTTTTTACTTTTTCTAAAAATTTCCCGTTGTGCGCACTTTATCTTCAGGCACAAATCATATTTATGTGCACTTTTCCCTTTGCAACAGTGTGTATGTGCACTGGATTGATCTATTTCCTGCACACATACCTAGATTTTTTGAAAATTTCAGTTTTTTTCTTCATCAAATCCATAAATTTGTGTCTTTCCTGTTTAATTACACTTGTTTGTACCTTCATTAACTACTTGAGTTTTGTGGAAGAGTTTTCTTGCAATTTTCTTATATTCACAAATTAGGGTAAAAGATTTATTTGGTGTGTGGTCAATCTATCAAAAGAAAGTTCAGTTGGTTTTGGTTTTCCATTTTCCTATCTTTCTTCTTTCGAGCAGATCATATCTTGTGTTTATTTTTCTCTTTTGTGAAATATTGTTTCATGAATGAAAAGAAATGATTTACAAGAATGAGTATTGTTTAAGAAAAGTGCTTCTTATGCTGAATTTGAAATGAAAAGTTGTTTTTCTTCCATTACTGAAGTGTTTCTGAACTATACTCTTGACTACATTGAATTCATAGCATTCATTAGGAAAAAATAATTTTAGTGTTGATTGGTTTCTTTATGCATTTTGGAAATTTTCGAGTGATTGTGTGTTAAAAAGGAAAGTTTCTTGATTTTTTGAGTTATTGGGAAAAATTGAAATTTTAAAAGTTAAGTTCCATATTTGGGTAATCGACATTGAAGATCTGCATTTAGGAAGAGGGATATAGTGGGATTTAAGAGGTTTTATTTGCATTTCCATTGAAAATTTTAAAAGACTCTCCCCTTAATTCAGTTAGAAATTCATTGAAAAGAAAAGATTACAATTTCATCTTTGATTGCATTAAGGTTTTGTATCAAGTCATAATACCATGAGTTTCACGTCCATTGACCTTTGAGTAAGTAACAACTCTTAAAAATAAGCGCTAATAAAATCAATCTAGAAATTTTTATTATTTTAGGGCTCTTTTCCACCTATATTAGATCAGGTTGTCGAGCTTTAGAATAGGGAAGTGAGTAAAATTTCCAAAGTAGCAAACAAACATTAGCATCTTGCGATAGGCAGTAAATGAATTTACTACAATTTAGCTCTGGGAAGCTCCCCTTACAAAGGAGTTAAGCATGATATCATGTCAGACCCAGTGGAGTGATCGACCCCACTTCACTGGTTACGATAGAGTGGTTTACACGTATTAAAAATGATGCTTAAAATTACGAAGGAGTCACTTGGAAGTAAACCTCAGATTAACCATGTTGAGGAACTTTCAAGGGGATTGAGCTTGTTACTCTTCCTTTGCATGCACGCCTAATCTATGACTGTCCCCCCTAGTTAAATTATTTTACATGGCAACCTTAGAGACCATAATCTTAGGGCTATTGCCCAAGGTGATGGTAGAGGAGAAGTGTCTGTTGTACTCGAAACAGATGTTGGCTAGACTCACTTGGACCTTTATGGAGGGTACTCTTCATTCGAAATGGCATAAATGAAGTTTACTTGCACTAGATCATGTACATTAAGTAGGTTGTCAGCGTAACTGGTTCCACCTATTGTATCTATAGCCACTTTTGACATTGATCTTTGCAACATTGGGTTTCATCACCAACTAGTGATTTCGATGTGAAAAGCTTGTTTGCATGGTTTGATTCCTAGATTTACCAGTGCATGTTATTTGCTTGTTCTTGCTTTTTAAAGACCTTTGGTTTGGATTGTGAATATTATTTGATTTCTTGATAAAATTTCATCATGGTTGATTCACCAAGGCATTCGCGTAGAATGTGGGGTTTACCCCCTAAATTTATACCTAATCAATTGGAAAATATTAAAATTGAAAGGTAAAAATCAATAGGATCTAGAACCTCAGAACAACCCAAAACATCTATAGCTTTAGAATCTGAGATAGTAGAAACTGAAGTGAGTCCAACACAAGAATTAGAATCAGGCTTAGCTCATTTTGGCCCTGAACTTATTGAAGTTGTTCAAAGTGAATCTAATACTGGTGAAGTTTCAAACCTATAACTAACCAAACCAAATGTAGAAGAATTTGAGTATGATATTTCTCAACCTGAATCACCTTCGACTGTTATAGCTCCTACTCCTACTCCACCTTCATCTCGAATAAAGTTTATAGTTACAGCTGGATTACCTCCTCATTTAATTAGTATTGAAGATACTACTAGGAACAAGGAGGAATAATCACCTCATACTCTAGTTACCACCGTTGAATCAAGAGTTTTTCCAAGAGTTTATTTTGATCCTTTTTTACATGATCCTTGGTATTCTACCCCTTTGAACTTTTTTGGTCCTAGTTTTCCACTTCACCGCATTCCTTTTTATTCACTGAGACAAACCATGTTAGAAATTCCTCTTGGAGTCAACCTATTGATTCATCTATGTTTACTAGATCTACGTATTCACTATTGTATGGTGGTCCTTTAGTTCCTCCTGGATACCAATCACTTACTGGGACTTTTCAGGAGCAACTTCTTCCCCTCAAGTTTCTATTTTTTCATATAGATTATCTACATCTATTGGTCAGAGCATGACATCCATGCCTAAAGAACCTTTGGTATTAGACCAATATGTTCACATGGTATCTGGTAACTTAGGTAATACTCCAGTAACCCCAACTGGTGTTTATTACCCGCTTAGGGGGCAACCACCTTATCCTCCACCTCGAGGACAACCTGTTGTCGGATCATATCCTACGACTGGAGGAAAACATTTTACTAGAACTTATGTTCATATACCTTAAATTAGTATGGGTCAACTTGTTATAGCTCAACCCTTGATTGGTGCTCCTTACCCTAAGACAAATATTATTTGGAACCCTGCTTTTGCTCAAGAACTTGTCCGAGTTACTCTGCAAGTGCCAATTTATCAACATGTTTAGCCTACTGGACAATCTATTCCTCAAATACCTATTCCAAGTATTGTTATACCTTTCCAACAACCTATACAAGCAATTCAGCAAACACCTATCCAACAGTCGGTCCAAGGAATTCCGCAAAAACTTGTTTAGCAACCAACTTAATAACCTATTCAACAACCAATTCAACAACATGTTTAGAGTGGACCTCAAACACCTATTCAGACACTTGTTCAGCAACTGGTTCCAATTTTACCTCAGACACCTATCCCAGGAGTATCATAAATGACTATTCAAGTTACCCCTCAAATACTTGTTCCACAAACTACACAGGCCACCCCTCAGGTATTTGATTATCAAATTTTTCCTATTGTCTAGTTTACAACATAGATTCATATCGGAAAACCTAGTAAAATAACAATGCAAACACATTTTCAAGGCCAAGTTTTTCAAATCCTAAATTTTCAAGGTCAATCTTTTCAAGTTCCACCTTTTCAAGCTCAAGTTTTTCAAAGTCCACCTTTCCAAGGTCAAGCTTTCCAAAGCCACCATTTTCAAGGTCATTTTATCCAATGTCAACCTATTCAAAGCCAATTTGTTCAAGGTCAACCTTTGCAATCTCAACCTGTATAGGGGAAATATTACTCGGGTCAAATGGGTCAAATTAACCTTTCCAGAGTCAACCATACCCTGGTCATACTTATCAAGTTAATGTTCAACTTCAACCTAGTATGATTCAATATGGTTACCCTGGAGGAATGCAAATTCCATCCACATAGGATATTCCAAGATATCCTTGGTATCCTCCTCCACGAGTTGGAATTAACCCTTAAGGTTATAAAACTCTACAACAAGACCCCAACAAGACGTTATTGTTCATCACAACCCTAGATTTACCATATTTAACCCGGCTAATGAATGATCCTATTTAATATAATCCTTTTTGGTTAGCGATTCATATCAATTTACCGAGTGATATACCGAAGTTTGAAGGAAAATCAAGAGAAGACCCATCAAATCACATGATGACATATCATCTTTGGTGTTCATCGAATTCACTAATCAATGATTCTATCAAACTTCTCTTTTTTCAACGAACTTTAACCCATTCGGCAACCAAATGGTACATTGAATTACCTCGCCCTTATTTCCAAAATTTTAACACCCTAACAACAACATTTTTGGCACATTTCCAACTACTAATTTGATATGACATTGGTACTAAATTGTTGACTTCCCTAAAACAATCGAAAACCATTTACATTTCCGATCATATACATGAATGGAGATGTAGGCGTCAATTAGTCAAAGTCTTTATTCTAGATCAAATTTTAGTTGAATGGTTTACAAAATCATTGCTTCTCGATATTAATGAGGATGTTTCTAAGGGAGGTGTTGTGACATAAGAGCAGGTACTTTCTCATGCCCAATAAGACTTCGTCTATACCCGATTTGGCACCGAAAATCCAGAATCTACCTCTCCCAACAATTTTAAATGATCAAACAAATTCAACTCCTACATGATCTAACGTCATTGATGGTGTAATAGGTTTTGTTAGCCAAAAATCTAAGGGTAGAAAGAAGAATTCTAAAAGTAATTAGACTTTGGTTATACAAAATTCACCCATTGAAAACCTTTCTCTGGAAACTATTTCTGAAATCAATGTCGTAGAATCATCTACTGGTAAGAACCAATCATCGAGGAGTAAAAAGAAGGGGAAAGGTAAATGAAACAAAATTCTTCTCAGAAATAGAGACCCATTAAAAATGAACCTATTGATGAGAAAAGGAAACATCATTATCTTTTCTTAATATATAATGAATATCATTATACGAAGGAATGCCTACATTAGGCGGAGGTTACCAAATTCATAAGAGGTTCTCCAACTCCTGCTGTTTTGAAGGATCCCTTCCTTCTCAAGATAGTGAAATGATTTCACATAATCCATCTTCTTCCACATTGGCATATCTCAAGATGATGTCTTTGCAGCATGTTATGGTATCAACAAGATCAAAATAGTATGGATCTAAGAGTGTTGTAGTTAATGGAAATGATACTATTTCATCTAGTCAACCTTCCAGTTCAATTCATCCTCCTCCTTCTAAAACATTATAAATTGAGAAACTAAACCCTGACATGATGATTCAGCCACCTCCTAAAGGTGTCCTTCGAAAATCAATTGTCAACCCACATGCTAGACCTGCTCATAATTATAACATTGTTGAAGACCTAGTGATGTATCTTTCAACGATGTCAACTCTTGAAGTGTTGCAAACATATCCAACACAAAGAAAGTTATTATTGTCAGTTGTTTGAGAAATTGATCCTCAATATTCTAATATTACAATCTTTGATCTTGAAATTCATATACCTATACTCTTGCATCAACTGGCATTCCATATACCAGCTTTTGTCAAAACCAAATGAGTGTTTTGCAGAGTTATTGATGAAGGAGGTTTTATGTGTATCATGTCTATTTCCTATTGGAAACCTTTAGGTTCTCCAATTATCAATCAGTCACCTACCACTCTGAAAGCCTTTGATGGAAGAGGTTTTCATCCTTATGGAATTCTAAATTATTTACCCATAGAGCTAGAGGGTAAGATGGCCGCGATTGAAGTTGAATTTTTTGATGCCCATCTCAATTACAACCTTTTACTTGGTAAAATTTGGACCTATGCTATGTCTGTAGTGGTCTCATCACTTTTTCACATGATACATTTTCCCCATCAAGGGAGAATAGTAAAAGTAGAGCATATGTCTTACTACACTTCCAACTGTAACTCTAAGAATAACGTACCATTCGTCAGAAAAATGTTTACTCCTTAAGAGCATATTGGTGTTGGTTTGCTTAAGGATTCATCAGTGATGGAAAAATTTTCACTCCCTCCACTGAATTTTCCTTTTAATGTTACCCATATTAACATGATCGCATCAAGCACTATGGAATATTTTGATCCATGGATAGTGCGTTCAGGATATGAATTGACCTCGTATGGAAATGAGATGCCTTTGAGCCCGCTTAAATTGGATTACCATGCAGTTTAATCATTTTCTGATTCACCATCTTTTAAAATTGATCTAGCGAATGTGATTAACACTTATTATTCTCAATTATCTTGGTTGGAACCAATTTCACTTCCTGATCCTTTCGAAAATACGTTTCCAACTAATGAAAGTATTATGGAGATCATGACTTTGGATGAAATTCCATGGGATGATTATCATCATCGTTCATCTTTTCTCCCTAACCTTGATAAAATCGAGAATGATTTTTCAACTATAATTTCAGCTGAGATTGTATATAGTCCGGAATGGCCCATGTCAGTTCTTCAAGTTGAATCTAAAAATAATTTGGGAAACATATATACAATGATTTCCATTGATATCTCAGTCAAAACAGGAATTATCGAGAACATTCACATAGGTTCTCTGTGTTCACTTGAATAAATTCAAATGTACAAAGCCCTATTTCAAGAATTTCATGACATTTTTGCCTGGTCCTATGAGGAATTGCCAGGAATTGACCTGAGCATTGTTGTTCGTAATATTAAGACTTACCTAGATGCAAAATCTATCAGACAACAATTACATCCAGTGTATCCACGAAAGGCTACTACTATTAAAGATGAGGTTGAAAATTTTCTTAAAGAAGGTTTAATCTACCTGTTTCCCTTGATTGATTGGGGTTCCAATAGTGTGCATGTTAACAAAAAGCAATGGACCATTATAGTATCCGTAACTTATAGGGATATTAGTAAGGCTTGTCCCAAGGAAAACTATCCTACCCCCTATATCGATTAAATCATTGACGATTGTGCTGGCAATGAAATATTTTCATTCATGGACAGATTTTCTGGTTACAACCAAATCAACATACTCCCAGTTGATCAACATAAAACGCGTGCATTTTCCTATGGGGGAATTTTTCTTATCAGAAACTCCCATTTAGATTAAAGAATGTCGACATGACCTTCCAACGAGTTATGTCTTACGCATTTCTCGACATCAAGCATATTGTACAACCTTATTTAGATGACTTACTATCTCATTCGTTGAAATGGGAACATCATCTAATGCATTTGAGAGTTACCTTTATCAGGTTCCGCCACTACAATATACACTTGAACCCTCACAAATGTGTTTTTTTTGGGCAATCTAGTCGATTACTGGTTTTGTCATATTAAAGGAAGGAATTCTTGTCGATCGACTCAAGATAGAGGTTATTCTAAATTTGCCCCTCCTTCTAACATCTGCCAACTCCAGAGTTTGCAATGGAAAGAAAAAAAAATTAAGTTGATTAATCAAAAACACACTGATATAACTAAATATTTTACTCGACTATTGAAAATGGGCATCTCATTTATCTGGGATGAAATTTCTCATGAAGCTTTTGATGGACTTAAACATTTGTTGACCCTTACACCGTTGTTGCATCTTCCCGAATATCATCGAGACTACTTTTTGTATTTAGTTGAATACGATGTCACCATTGGCATGGTTTTAGTTTAGGAAGACGAATTGAATGATGAGCATGTGATATATTACTTGAGCAAAAATATTACAAAAGTTGAAGTAAAATACACACATGTGGAGAAATTTGCCTTGACAGTCATTCAAGTTGTCTAAATATTTCATCACTACATTCTTTTATGCAAAACAACAGTGATTTCCAATTGCAACCCTATGGTTTACATTCTTATGAGACAGTTAATAGGGGGGAATTATTCTAAATGGATAATTATCCTATGAGAATTTGATTTGGAATTCATAAAATCTAAATATAAGAAATCATTAGTGCTTTCGAATTGTTATATCACTTTCCCTATACTAAAATGGAAACTGTGGTAGATGATTATCTTCCAAATGAATCCCTCTTTCTTATTAGTACTATAGACTGTTGGTATGGAGATATCATTGTGTATCTTCAAACCCAAACTTTTCGGCTAGAATTGACACAAACTGATTGTTTTCATATTCGGTACCAATCCCAACAATACACTAATGTTGGTGATACACTTTATCGTCGTGGTGCTAATTTCATCTTCAGACGATGTTTGACTCACGGGGAAGCCAAAAATGCATTGAACGACTGTCATTCTGCAACTTGTGGCAATAGGTGGGTAGGTTGGAAAAAATAGGTAAGAAATAAATGATCAAGGTTGGTCCTTAAATAGCAACTATATAGTTGTTTCTCGTCGGGTACACAACCACCCACTGGCTTCACCTCTTCAATCAGTTTTTCTGTAATTGGTCCCTCCACCACAAGCTGCATGGTCCTTTGAGTCTACTGAAAAACTTTCAGTTTTTCCTTAATATTCTAAGAAATTTGGCTTGCCTCCTTTGTCTATGGTTGAAGCTAACCCTTTAACACTAATTCTTTTCACTACAATTCCTCAACTTGTGCTTGTATCATCTTCCCTTCCTGTAAGCGCGCGAAATGCTAGACTGGCACCAAGGTGCACACAATCGCCCTGATCTCATCATATTTATGTTGGCCCTCTATGATTTTTGTAGTCAATCTCTGTAGGTTTAGGTCCTCCTAAAAAGTATCCCATAACTCCATGGTATTGCAAAAAATAAAGTCACAACCTTTGACTGCATTTCCCAAAGTAGTCATGTGCTCCTTGATGGTTGTGTCAAGCTGCCCCCTGACCTCTGGTGGATTAGTTGACTGCAGTTTCAGTTGTAGCTCTGATATCTACATCTGGAAGTCAAAAGTGACTCAGCTTATTTCATCTTTCGATTCGCACACGGAAATAGCCAATTTCCTCATCTTTGTCGCAGCTGCTGCATCCTCCAAAATATGTAACTCTGGGACTGAATTACATGCCTGTGTAATTGTTGCTTCCAGGCTCTGACATTGCACTGCTAACTCTTTGTTTTATTTTAGGGCTTGAGCCTTCTCAACAAATATTTGTTCATTGTTCAACTTAACCTCGTTGATCACCACTAGTGCATGCTGCTCTCTAATTCAAACCTCGTCCAAGACCCCCTGATGAAGTGCGTGGAGGGTCTGAAGTGGAAGCGTAGATAAGTTCACCCCCATGCCTTTAATCTTTCCTAGTTGGGTGCGGCCTTCAGGGAAAATTTTAAGAACCCCCCCTAAATTTACATGTATAATAAATGGGCGAATCTCCATGGTATATAGGAAAAATGGAAGGCGATTTTATCAATAATATGATATGTATATATAATTTTTTGGCGAATCTCTCACCAGGCATGGCGAATATTTTACTCAATTATAAAATCTTTTGTTTATTGAATACACAAATGAAATCATTGCATTTCTTTAAAATATCTTTTGAAATCAAAATTACCGAAATTACATATCGATAACCTAGTGGGTGTAAGATAAAATTCACCCGTGCCATTCACAGAAAGCATGAGAAAAATCCTAATACTATATATAAAACCAAGAAAAATTCAAATTCATCACTTCTAGGGACCTCATAACCACCCTTTGCCAATACACAAGTATGTTCCTGTTTGCCAAATTAGAAAAATTACCCAAATTACAATCTGTTTACTCCACTTCTAGGGACCTCGTAACCACCCTGCCAATACACAAGTATGTTTCCGTTTGCAATTAGAAAAATTACCCAATTACAATCTGTTTACTCCAGCATATGTTGGAAAGTTATAGAAGGATGACTAGTGCAATCAATCCATTCCTTTTAGCCCTGGATTTGTTTCAGTTTAAAACATAAGTATACAATATACTTTTCCAATGTCTATGCTTTAACCATTCACCTTAAGATGTTTTTACAATATAATTTCCTAAGTCTATTTAATATCTTCATTATCATAAAAACCAACCTATATCCATCTTAACTCCACATCTACCACTCTTAGGGGGATGAATCTATTTATCCCTCTGAGCACTTGGTAGACCCAGAATTAAGATGGATCTAAGATAGAATTTCCCCTTTAAATAGTCTATGCTCACATGAATACCATGGGTCAATACCATGGGTTATCATAAACTGGAGCTTAAAATTACTATTAGTAATTTATAAAAATTAATAAAATTAATAGTTGATTTTTATTTTATTTTTATTTTAACCAAGCTAAAATGTTTAACATACATTAAATTACAACATCCATTTTTACTCTTGATCGGATCAAATAATTTTTCACTCTATGCTAGGTATAAAATATGATATTTGATACCTCTCGGGGGTTAGTAGATCCAAAGTAAAGATGGATCTATTCCGGTTTAATTCACCCATTTAAATAGGCTACATTCCAAGTGAATACCATGGGTCAATACCATGTGCCATTTTGGTGAATACCATGGGTCAATACCATGTGCCATTTTTATTTTTATTAATACTAATATTAGGGTTAATAATGTTTTCTTGCATGGTATTAAAAAAAAAAAAAATTATTGTTTACCATAACTCTCGTTTATTTATATTTTTATTAATTTACCATACCATTCATAAATACAAGGTGACTTATGGACTAAATATAAAAAAATGTTTTATTTGTTTACCATACCTCTCGCTTATTTATATTTTTATTAATTTACCATACCTCTTTTACAAATATGGTATTTGGCCCATAGGATTCACTTAAATAAAACCTCTTTCTTGAGCCTTCATAAATAGAACGAGGGTTATGGACTAAATATAAAAAGAGGTTTTATTTATTTACCATGTTTATTTATATTTTTATTTATTTACCATACCTTACAAATATGGTATTTGACCCATATGATTCACTTAAATAAAACCTCTTTCTTGAGCTTTCATAAATAGAATGAGGGTTATGGACTAAATATAAAAAGAGGTTTTATTTATTTACCATGCGTCTAGTTTATTTATATTTTTATTTATTTACCATACCTCCACTTTACTTATATTTTTATTTGTTTACCATACCTCCACTTTACTTATATTTTTATTTGTTTACACCCTTGCATGTATATAAGGTGACTTATGGAGTAAATATAAAAAATGCTTTATTTATTTACCATACCTCTCATTTATTTATATTTTTATTAATTTACCATACCTCTTTTATAAATATGGTATTTGGGCCTTTGGCCCATAGGATTCACTTAAATAAAACATATTCTTGAAAATGGGCGAACGGATTCACTTAAATAAAACCTATTCTTGAAAATGGGCGAATGGAAGGTTGTAACTCCTAATTTCAAGGGCTAAATTTACCTTTTTTACCCTCTCCCTTAAAATAAGGTGGGCTATTTGAGGTGATTTGTAAAAATGTACTATGATACAAAATATTCGCCCACTAAAAATTTAAAACCCCTTAATTTCGCCAAAGGGCGAACATTCGCCCCTAAAATCACCCCTAGCGGCCTTCCTTTGATTCTGTGCAGACTGTACCTTCTGGTAAGGAGATTACTCTAAGGTCCAAAGTCCTTTCTGTCTCCAACATGATCTCACTCGTTTGGTGCAAGCTCGCTTGAACCCCATTCGCTTGTCCAATGCTCGCCTGAATTCTACCTGTCTAGATTTGCAACTCACGCAAATCCTTCTGGACACTCCCCAGTGTCTGCATGTATTTTTGCTTGAACTGTTGCCACAATTCCGTTGTTGTATCGTAGACCTTATCCCCAATCTCATCCAAGTCCCCCTCAGTGAAGATCATGGGGTCTGCGTGTGTCTGTTTATCTGACTTTTTATTTTTTCTTGTACCTGAGTTTGTTTCCTTAGTCTGCTTCTTCAATGTGAAGGGAGTTCTTTGCTCATCCCCTCTGTCTTTGCCCTGCTTGGATAGTTCCTACTCCTCAATATACTAGGAAGCTAATGCATCGACTTATATTATGTCGTGTTTTCTGGTGCGATCTTTCTCAACACACTCCTTCTCAACATGCTCTTTTTCAGCAGCTGCCTTAGCAGTAGCTTCTTTCTTCCTCTACTCGGCCAATGCCCGGATTGTTGCCTATGCCACTTCTTTTCATTTCTGCATAGCTGCCATCTATGAGGCAAGGCTTTCTCCACCCTGACTAGTACCTGCGCCAGCATTCGTGGGTTGTCGCCACTCTGCTAGCCGACTCCCCACAATCTCCTGCACATCTGTCTCTAAAACAAGGTTGGAGACATTATGACAGTCTGCCTTAAACTCTCTGAAGGAACTCAACTGCTCGAACAAGGTTGGAGACAACCTTGCCTGCTGACTTATTACTATGAGGAGGTCAATTCGACCAATATCCAAAAGTCCCCTCCGGCAGTCGCCATGCTACTAGTAAAATTAGCAACAAGAGCCAATCATAGTGAAATGCATTGTTATCCTCTTGTGCTTCATGAAATTTCACTAAGAATTATTTACACAAATACTGCACCCAGTAGTACCGCACCCCCTTCGCACATTGTGTAGCCAATGAAACAACTGGCACCAAAACCTTGTTCGCGCGACATTTCCTCATGATATTTCCGACTAAAATTTGAGTGGAAAATTGCATCGCTTGGTCTTGAATTGAGTGGATACCCTGTGTAATGAAATGTACTACACTTCGTGGTGTAGTCAGCACCATCCCTTCATCATCACTAGAAGGGGATTCAATCAGTGAACTATACTCTAAACTCATTCCTTCATTTCTTCGAAAGAATTTCCTTCTTCGTGTGGCTCTAAACATCAAGGTAATTTCATAACCCGCTTTTCACATAACAACATTTTAATCCATGTTTTCAATGACTTCAAATACTTACCTCGCAGTCCCTTGAAGAGCTACGTTCCACTTCACTATAACGATAGTTCTATCGATAGTGAACTTAGTCACAAAGCTTCCAAGTGTGCAATCAATCCAGTGATCCATAGCCTGGGTGATGTTGCTTTCTGATGCTTCTAAACGTTACACCAATTCCGGAGTCCACACTATAGGGTCGTCGAGCCTCCACGTCCCATGAATATCTGCCAATCTAGACATCCACTCGTGTAGTTCGTCAGGTAAGAAATAGAAGAACACTTTGATTTCATCTATGTACAAATATCTCTGCAACCACTACTCCTTGGACAATTTAGGGCCCCTGTTCTCTTGAGCCACAAACATGTGCACTTTACGGTCAATCCAATTCTTGATCTCTTTCTTCATAGGAAACCACTTATTCAATATCACACATCTCTTAGATAGATCCGGTTTCGACAACAGAACCATTTGTTGGCTTAAGGGGGCCTAACCAAGGTTCAAAGTTATTTCTGCCAACCAACAAAACCCTAACTGTTGACCCTTTCAGCAACAACCTGTGTAGCGTAGGCTGAAGTCTCACCTGAAGCAGTATTGGGGATACTAGAACCAGGTTTCTGTATCTAGATACCATGTGATGTGTATCTTGAAGCCCTTATAGCTCAGATATGCCTTCACGCAGATCTATACCTTCCTACAGTCCGCTACTGCAACTCTATTCAATTGACCTCCAAGTCTTCGTGAAGGTACGTGATCATGCTTATCAGGCATACGAGATGCAGATTCACAACTTTCACTCAGTAAATACCAACCCTAGATCTTCCTTCGCGAAGATCTTCCCTTTCCGAACAATTATAATTAACATATCTCTCTAATATCTTTGCAAAAATAGTTCTTTATATTTTTCATGCATAGACATTAAAGATGCAACAGATTTGTGTAGTAGAACATATTAATTTATAGAAAGAAGATTACAGATAGAAGATACATTAACTAAATCATAATTGAAGAACAAGGCACATATGCATTCAATTCAACCCAAAACTATCTTTATTAGATTTAGTGTTCAAATTACAGACTCTTGTACCCTGCGCACTCAGCTGCAAGGGCCTATGCACTCACCTGTGGACTTGCCAAGGTGTTAGCGCACTTAGCTGCAGGAGCCTTCCCCTTTCACCTAAGTATAGGAAATAGACTTGTCACTTACCCATACAAGGGGCTAAAGCCCCTTTGACTCTTACTTAATTGCACGCTCCTCTTCCAAATTTCGTGGAGAATTTACATTCTTTACAAAATTATAACCAAAAATTGCTTTACCTGTCAAAAATTGGCCCTAGGGACCATATCCCAACAGATCATGTGTGTTGCGTATTTATGGCCTTCGATGTTTAAATATTGTATAACTGTGGTCCAGAAATGCCATAATTGCCAAATCTATGATCGCAAAATGTGTGCACCCCCAGCTTCTCTTCACCCAATCATTGTTGTTGGTCCTTTTTCCAAATGGGGCATCAATTTCCTTGCATGTAGCCCTCACTCAACCAGGGGGCATGGGTACATTATCCTTGTAGTGGATTATTTTATAAAAAGGGTCAAGGCAATGCCTACATGTATGGATGATGGCAAAACAATAGTTATTTTCATATTCAATCATGCGATTGCTAGGTTCGAGGTTCCACAAGCCATCGTCATGGACCATGGTATCCATTTTCGAAACATTATGATGACCGAACTTACTTCGAAGCTAGGCTTGCACCATGACAGTTCTACTCCATATTACTCACAAGAAAATAGCCAAATAGAAGTTGTTAATAAGGTTTTGACCAACATGATTAAATGGATTTTCATAATGCATAAAAAAAATTGGCATCTAATGCTTTTTCCAACCTTGTGGGCATATCGTATCTCAGCAAACACTTCGATTGTTTTACTCCTTCCGGCTGGTTTATGGTCTGTAAGTAGTTTTACCTGTTGAATGTGAAATACTGTCTTTGAAATTGGCAATTGAATTATTACCAGCCACTTCTGCAGAGAAGGAACATTTTATGCACTTAGCACGACTAGATGAGACTCGTTGTGATGATGCATTAGCTAGTGAGGCTCATAAGAAATGAGTTAAGGCACATTTTGATCAAAATGTAAAACCTTGTTCATACTCAGAAGGGGACCTAGTCTTGGTCTATGATCAAGAGCATGATAGATTAGGTGTTTTTTTCTGAATTCAGGATTTTGTCATCCATAATGAATTACGAAAAGTCTTTCGGTAGAAATCACATAACATAACTTTTTTAGCCGATGCGTTTCGATCCAACTAGTTTGGTTCATCATTAGGACCAGATAAAGATGCAGACCATGGAAACGACTTAAATAGAGAGCAACGTAGAGACCATAATTTCAAGTAAATTCAAACCCATTTGGAAATCTTTTAGCAGATTTTTACGATTTTCTGTTACTTCTCCTGCTTATCTTGTGTTACAATTGATTTGCAGATGTCGATAGTCCCCTCAAACTTACATTGGATTTTCTGATGGTGTTAGTCATAGTGCTCAAAATATTTTTTTTCCACAGCCTAGGTCATTTATTCACCAACATATGAGTTAGTTTCTATTCATGGTATATGCCTTGGTTGAACAACAAATAACATCGTAGATTATAGTGTAGTTATTGGACTATTATCTAATGCCATTTCATTTGGTATTCGTCGATTGATCGTTAGGTTAGATTCTCAACTCATAGTATTACATTTAAATGGTGTTTATTCGGTAAGAAGTACTACAATGTTAAGAATGTTTTGTGGGTTCGTCTCTCGGAGATAGAGTTTGATTACATTGAATATCAACACATTCCAAGACGTTTAAACACATTAACTGATGCATTGGCTAATTATGTGTTAAATTGGTGTTTGTAAAACATTTGTAAGAATGAAAAAGCAATATTCATCCATATATTGTACAAGATAGACTGAAATAGAAGTAGTAGTTTTCATTAGTCAAATGTTTGTAAAAGTTGTGGTTTTTACAAAAAGATTATCCAAATAAAAGAGGCCACGTGGCCTTTATTATCCAAGCATGTCGATACAACATCAAAAAACAAAATCTAGCCCTAGGACTAGCAATTATGCATGATGATCATGGTAGCAAAAAATGGCACGAGATACTCATTGTAGCAAGTGACTAATCAATTCCGGAACCCCCACGGTGTGCCTATGATAGTGGAGAGGCAAGTCATCAATCCCAACATTTGGGATGTCTAGGTTCAACCTCTCTAGGTTGTGATCCATCTTAGTCAATGCCTCTCTTGCGTTGGGGTTTTACATTGTGGGAGCTACTGGCTACTCACCACGCCTACCAATTCTACATAGTACTATTGATCTCACTGGGCCCACATTTGCATGATCATTTCAGACAATTAATTTTGGATGGCAACAAAAAAAAAAAAAAAAATTGAAAAACAACCAAAATGTGAATTTTTTTACCTAGGTCACCCCACAGCATTCCAACTGGTAGTGGAATATCTGGATCACTTGTGGAATCCATGCTTGGATATGGAAAGTCTTTAATTATGATGATTTGATGTTCCAACCATCCAAATAAATTAGGAGTATACCGAATCGTTGGGCCTTCACCACCTTCGTGGCGTGCGATCAGTGTGACCCACTTTGGCATGTGAGGATCTCGTGGTCCTACTCCATTTATGGCTACCTATGGGGTGAGAAGAGGGATACTCTCTAGAGGGAATGAGATGACAAAGGAACCATACCAAAAATTCTTGAGTTTGTCGATTTTCACTCTAGTTAGTTTCCCTTTCAGGTTGGCAACTACCCCTTCACACCAATTGAATATTGTAGGTTGCAAGTACTCTACAGAGATATGCATCTGAGCCTTGGTGAGAAATTGACGTGTTGCACTTCCACATAATCATGCAATAGTGAACCCGATAGATCTCAAAGGGGGGCTCTAAATGGTTTTGAAAACAATTCTCTCATCTTTGAGTTCAACTCCTTGAAAGTAATGTTGCACTAGATAGCTGGCAGTTGTTTCACCACCTCATCTATGTCCATACAGAGAAATGTCCACTCCAAGACGTGGGAGCCCAGACAAGAAGTAGATGTCATCGACATCGATAGTGAGTTTATGGTCTCCAATCACAAAACATTGTTCCTGTACATTCCACTTTCTCACCATCCATTCCAGCAATTCTAGTTGTGCCTTCATGCCTGGAATTATGAAAAAATTATATAGGCCACAAATTCTAAAATCCTGTATTATTTCTGGATGGTTCAATGCAGCTATATCTTGTTCTTCATGTTCACACTCTCTCCACTCCATTTTTGTAGCTCAAAACCCTACAAATAAACATGGAGGATCATTAGAAAACATTGTGGTAACTTTTTGTAAAAAAGTTGGGCATTTTTAATAAAATTTTCAAAGCTCTCGGTGTTATGCATGACCACTTTTGAGAGCTAGTTTAGATTTCCTCAGTTCTATCCCTACAATCTGCTCAAATCTCATTTATCCGTGTTAAAATATCAGTCGATGTGTGTGAGCCCGGTGAAGATGAACTGTGCACATTGAGGGCAATTTTTGATTTGATAAACCCCCCCCAAAAAAGCAAAATACACGGTCAAATGCAAAATAAAAGCAATAAAAATAAAGATATCGTAGAGATGATTTACCTGAACAAGATTACTCATGATTTGGTCAAATGTTTTGCCTAGAATCTGCCTCTACAGTTCTTGGTGAAAAACGCACTCTATCAGTCTCAAATGGTAAAAACACAATGGTAAAAAAAAATACTTTTTTGTATTTTTATAAGCTTTTAGGCCCATTAAAATATTATTTTTTCCTATTAGCCTCTGAAATCCAAATTTTTTATGTCTTTACTATATTTTTGAGTGGTGATGATAATATTTGAGTTTAAATGTGCAGAACATGGGTTATTTATGAAAATGAATCATTTTGGTGACGAGTATATTTTTATCACTTTTTTGAACTCGTTAAAAACTTACGAAAAAGCGAAACCCATGAGTTCTCTTTAAGACATTTTCAGACTCCCTAAACATGAAAAGATCGTCGAGAACTTGACTATTCAAACTTGTAAAAGTAAATGAGTTGTTGTCTATTCAGTATAAGTTTTCCCTTTTTACGGACTAAACTAGGCTATTTACGAAAAAGGTATACGTTGACTAGTCATCATCAATAGAGTTCTCTCCTGCATTATTTTACCCATTTTCAGGCTTGAGGGACTAAATTTATGAAAAAGGACACTGTGAAGTTTACTTATGTTTTTCCCCTGACTCCCTAAAACTAAAAAACATTGAGCTTTACTTTCTTCGAGCTCGTTAAAATTTTACATTGAAAGAACTAAACAAGTTTTCTTTTTGTGTCTTTTCAAACTCTTTAAACATAAAAATGACATTGAGTTACCCCTTCACTAGACTCATAAAACTTAAACAATGCAGGACTCATCAATCATGATGAAATCAAACTGCTCCTTCCTAGGGTTTGTTAAAAATACTTCGAAGGACTCATCCGAAGGATGGGCTTATAGGACAATCATATGTTATCCTCCTCAATATTGCTAAAAATAAAGAGGTACTTTCCAGTAATGGTGGGGCGAAATTGAGAAAGAACGTTTGTTTATGTTGTAAAAGGTAGTATATCGCTCTTGAACATGACACTCCATCACTTTTGTGTGTCCGAATTGGGAAATTCATTTGTCTGCTAATTGACTATACCTCATTGAAAGTCTTCAGTTAATTTGGGTATTATTTTTTATCCAAATACTTCTAAGTCAAAATATCGTGTCACCAATATGTTCAAGAGAAGTCCAATCTCAGTTGAAATTACCGTGTAATTTGTAACCTTCAATCACGTCATCCATCCCTAAGTCAGTCTTCAATTACTCTCAACTATTGTTCTTCAAAACTTGACATTAGTTTTGTGTCGTAGGCCTTCCTGCAACTGGTCACTTCTTATCAACTTTGGCTCACTATCTAGGAAGTTGATCTAGAAACATTTAGTAACTTGGAGCCTTCATGCCTTAAAGGAGGGTTTCTTGCCTTCAATGGCAGGTTCTCATCATTGACCATCGATTGAATGATTCTATGAGTGTTCGACATCAGCACATCTATTCTTACTTCATATATTGTACTGGAAGTACCTTGAGAAACATTTCTTTGTTGGTGGTTTCTCTCGCACTTGTTAACGGTTCACATCATTGACATATAATCAAGTATTTTCTACCATGTTCGACTACGAGATATTCACTCACATCGCTAGAGTCGTACTACATATCGAGAGATGGAGATTAAGACCCTGGATCTACTTTCATTCATCCAGGCTGAATGGAGTTATTAAATATTCATGATTATAAACACAGATCCATTGATGGTTGTGCCCATACTGTGTCATTTATTGACATGGATCTTCAGATGTATTTCCATACTGTTTCTTTGATACATTTATGCTCTAAGGATGGGAATGCTACCTCAGCGATGATTTTTTTATTGCATTGTAACTTTTGATTGATTGTTTTAGGTCTCTGACTGTAGTCTCTAACATGAACCTTGGCATGATTAAGCACTACAGTCATCAAACATATTTTTTGACTTTGCACTTTAGGGGGAAATCTGTTACACGTCATTTTATCACAATAGGCAAATGACCATCAGTCTAGATCTTTTGCTATCCATCAAATTGTTTCAAGGCATCCCTCTACAAGGCTAGAACCCAAACCATCACAAAGAAAATGAAATTCCTAGATCTCAAGGCTCAAAAACCTATTTTTGGCTTCCTACGCAATTTCCTAGTCCAATTTTGTGCATATGAAAAAGAGACTATTAGAATATGTGAAAAAGTGTGCTTTGTCTTACACTATGGCCTGCGCACATAACTTAACGTAAGTAAAAAATCAAAAGTAAAGTATAGAAGCTTTGTTAGTCGAATAGTTCCCAACTAACAGCTTCGAATGGATGCAGACTCAAGCCTGATCCCTCCCATCATGGAGCTACTTCCCTCTCTTTGGGAATCCTCTATCCCGCCATTTGTGGATCTCATCCCTTAGGAAGAGGATCCCAAACATCCTCCTCTTGGCCTATTGTTACATAGTAATTTGTCACCGACCTCATGTCAGTCCCCGAGCGACATCTCCACTGTGTCATACATCAAATAAACATGCCATATCTTCCTACTCATTCAAGAATATTAAACAAGTGCTCTCTAATCCTGAAGATTGACCCTTTTACTTATGTTTCTGCATTTTCACAAGTAAGCATCTTTCTTCCTGAACCAATTCTTTGTGTTGAACAATAAGGTCGCGCCACCATCGCAGGGGTATATCTGTTTCCTGCGACGGTCGAATTTTAGGGCTCGGTGCAAATCCTGAAGATCCTTCTTGCAACGATTTCTCTGAATACACGGCTTCCTTGTGATGTTGTTGCTGAGCCCTAGTGTATGACTTGCGATGATCCAGATATGGCGAATTAGTTCAAACAGAATGCTTATGGGTGATTCTAGAGCTAGTTGTTGGGTCAAAGGAGTTCGCCTTTACTCCTCTAGGATGGTAGTTCCACCTTTTGAGAAACCTCCCTTGAGAATATGCTCCCTCTCCCTCATTTTATGGAGACTCCTCCTCCTATAGAAGAATTCCCCATTGCTATGATCAGCTAGTTCTTAGTTTTTGGATTTGAGCAAATTAGCTAGATTTGGTGTGAGTTTGCAGTGTGAAATGCCAATAGTTTAGCAATTGGTTATGGATTGTGTTAGCTTTGTACTAGAGCTTGTGAGTGAGAGAGAGAGTTATCATCCATTGGGAGACCCTTTTGAGAGTGAATGCTTGAAGAAACATACTGGTTAGACCCTTCGAGAATTCTTGCGATGTCA
This sequence comes from Pinus taeda, assembly GCA_000404065.3. Lineage (NCBI taxonomy): Eukaryota > Viridiplantae > Streptophyta > Pinopsida > Pinales > Pinaceae > Pinus > Pinus taeda. The sequence continues at coordinate 149,917 of APFE030115073.1, read as the reverse complement.
AGGCTTAGTTATAATCTTTTCTTTTGATTCATTTTAATACAATCAATGATGATTTCCTATGTCTTGTGTAAAATATACTTGATATCTTATGGTTCCTTGACTATGTAAGTAAATAGATCATTCTTGTTCTCGGTTATGTGTTTGGTTGTTCTCTTTTGTTGTTTCAGGTTGATTTCTCATTGAGGAGAAGGAAATGATAGTTGAAGCGGTGCAACAAAAGCTCCATCGAACACCAGTTTGAGGTAGGCCCTTCCAACAATGATTGTTTAAGGAAGTTAATTGTTGTTTTGTCTTGTTGTGACTAGACCCACACTAGGGCTAGAGTGGTTGCCTCTGTCCGCAGAGGGAAAATTTCCTACATCACAAGTTTGCGACTCTACTGGGGAATCCTTTGTATATTTTCTCTTGTTTGCTCTTGATTTGTTTTTGATATAGTGTCTCTTGATTTTGGCGCTGAGCCATTAGTATTCTGGGTTACCTGGGTCAATCTGGGAGTCCCTCTTACCATCTGAAAGATCAGTCTGGTATTCTTCAAGTGTTTGTACTTTGCTTTTTCTCTTAAGTGAGATCGTCGTTGTAGTCAGCTTAACAACTGCGACGATGTCGCACTTGTCCTCTTTAGTAAACCTTAACGTCACAGATATCCTGTCGTTCAATCGCAATGATTCCTAAAATCGGATCGTCGCAGAAGACAAGTGTACACCTACAATGATGTCACCCAGTTGCTAGCTCTGTGCTTGTGACAATTGGCTTTTCATCCCAAGTTGCTAGTTATAGCCCCACGATGATTCCTATACAAGTTGTTTTTTTCAACTTTACCTCCTAAATCAACCAGTGTTGCTTGTCCCCTTTTGTTTGTTGTCTCTCATTAACTTGTTTTGGTTGTGTTTGGTTGAGGTACTTTTTCCTTGGTATTATTTAGTGAATCTTGTGTTTTCACACCATCTGACCTAGCTCTGTTAAAGGTTTCATCAAGAAGTCGTTTGTTGAGTTACCTGTCTGTCCAAGATTCATCCATAACCATCTCATTGATTTGCTTGAGGTTGTTTTACTGCTTGTTTTCTTGCTGATTGGTCTTTAGTGCTTGGTTATTGAACCAGTTCTTCATATTGATTTGATTTCCACACTATCAAATATAGATTAGATTTGTTTGGATTAGTCAGTTTTACACTTGCTTGTTTTTCATTAAAATTCCAAAAATTAAAAATATTGCATTCATACAGCATACGAAAGTGAAAGTGCATTTGCATTACTAAATTTTCATGATTGAGAAATTGGAAAGCAAACTTTGAATCTTTCATTAGTAGTTTTGAGATAGTGTATTGATGCATTGTGTTTCTTAATTCTTGTGTTTGATTTTTTATCCTTGCATTCAAATTCCAGTATATTAATATGTATTATATGTATTTTGTGATTAGTTTTTTCATGGTCTAGATAAACTATTTCTCTAAGATGTGTTTGTTAATGTTTTTCTTTGAAAAAAATGGCCCTACTTTGAAATATGATAACTCCAAAGATAACTTTGTATAAGCACAAGATCACATAAAATGAGTATACAATCTACTCTACACAATATTTTCAGTGGGTGAGAGAGTAGAGTATCCAAACATACATACAAAACCCAAAAACTTATATTTTAAATCAAGTTATAAAATAGATAAATACTAACCTGTCAATATTATTTTTCTTAAATGAGAAGTGGGTGGTGCTAATTTATTAGAAGTCAAATAAATGCTTCCAGCAGACCCCCAACTTGGTCAACTATAAATGGGACACAGAATTTCTTTGTTTCTTGCACCTTCAGAATTTTGATTTTGAAACTGTAGGATTGTAGTTTTTAGTCAACTTCTTCTAGTTGTAGATAAAGTTATTTTTCTAGATGCCACTCATGAAGATGATAAAAAATTTCTTCTAGATAACGCACATTTTAGGGGATTTCTATATTTTCTAGAAGCTGAAGCTTTTGATGGCCAGAGAAAAGAAAAAGGCAAAGACAACAAGGATACACACCATCACCAATGCTACAATTCCTAGAAAGTCATGTCTCATCCTAAAATATGATTTTATGAATCTAGCCACCTTCACTTTCCCATCTGCTATCTCCATCTTTGTTTCTACATTACCCAATTATGAATCAATCAAACCATATAGTTTCCAAGAAAAATGATTTTCTAAGTAGTACCATCTCCACCATACAGGGCATTTTTTGTTTTCAAAACACAACCAGAGAATTGATCGTATTAGGATCACTCAATAAAAGGATTTCCAACTACAGTCAACATTGCAATTCAAATCATTGATGGAAGAAAATTTGATGAATAGATAAAGAGTTGAAACTATGGGCTTATATGTCAAGGAATAATGAAAACACAAAAGACATTCCATGTAGAATAAAAAGGTGATGAAATGATTGCAACAATATGGTAACTTGGAATTAGGGTACTATCATCATTGCATAATATGTATAGTATAGAAAAGTGAAGAACATGATGAAGAGGAATCACAAGAACTTGGAAATTGTCCACTTGAAATAAATCATAGAAGAGACCAAGATGGCATATATTAGAGACTATATCAAAACATAGGACACCTCAATTGCCGCATGTAGTGATAACAAGGATGGTCACTCGATGAAATTGATCTTCGTAACAAAACAATAATTGAATAGTTGTTGACATTTATATTAACTATCCATGGTCATAAGAGAGTGTGAAATACATTCCATCAACTTTTTCTCTATAAAATACAGTTCATTCAACTTCGACAACTAGTTGGACACTCGACAAATTTCTAAAACCATGGAAAGTACAACACAAAACATTGATCCCATAATGGTGGGCCTAATGGTTAAGAGCACGTATTTCCTCCTAAGAGGTCACAGGTTCAAAACTAGAGGGGAGTATGTATTCCTTCATAGACTTAGCAGTCAAATCATTGCATGGAGGTGGGTCCCTTGTCCCACAAACAAGGGGTTCTCGTACACCAATTTGGTGTTTGGCTTGGCTGTGACCTTAAAATTGGATAATAATGATAATAATAATATTCATTAGATATTTATGTTTTCCTATGTCAAAGGACACTAAAGAATACTTATACAACATTGGGTAGTTGAGACGAAAGATGTTAAGTCAACGTAGAGTTTACTCTGCTTAAAGAGAACAACAACAAAAAAAAATTCATGGGAACACATAAAGACTATAAGTTACACTACTTAAAGAGAACAACAACAACAAAAATTTCATGGGAACACTTAAAGGCTATAAGTTCACTTGGAAGAGATACGTCAAATTAATTTCTGAATATGTTAAGCCACTTTATTAACTCAAATGTAAATAGACAATAAAGTAATAAGTGGCAGAGAAAACAAAATGGCAAATTGAGCTAGGACCAGTTTTGCAAATAAGTTGATTATGCTTGTCAAGAGAGTGTCCAAACTCTTTGTTCCAAGGTCTCGAAAGATGGTCCCAAAGAGTAGGGAAGCCATTCTAATGAAGAATAACCTCACAACTTTATAGTGTGGATTCCTCCAATATGACCAATGTTTCTTCCAAAGGCATGTCACTCACTAAATTTTGAAGGATTGTGCGTACTATGTTGGAAAATTCAGATCTTGCAAGTTGGAAGTAGGGGTGTTTGACTCTTTAATAAGAGTTTGATTCCATTTCAAAGAAAAACAACACATAAGTCAAATGAGGTTTAAAAAAATTGCAATATCTTCTTTGGAGTGATTGTATTATTGAAGATAAGTAAGAAAATTAGAGATGCACAATGAAAAATCTCTTTCTACAATTATGTCTAGACATACTCATAAAGTGTTAATTCTCTGTAGATTTCAATGAAGTCCACACCAAGCCTTTCCTCAACAACTATGAAACTTACTCTAGAGCACGAGAATATTGAAAACAAATCGTTGTCCTTTTCAACTTGTCTAGTCCTCCAAGCTTCATTTTCTAAATTTTGAAACAAGAATGGGAGCACATAATCCACTTGGAAAATCATGTAATCCATAAGAAATATGATATATTGTAGATTTTATTTTGCACTTTCACCCACTTGGAAAGCTCTACTTTTTTCCTGCGGTGCTACCTCTATGTCACTCTACATTCATCTACACTTCTATCTGTATATCTTTGCACCCTTTTCATGAAAATGCTAGTGTACTTATCTTTAGAATAAATAAAAAAAGATAGTTGCTCACTACTTTATGGTGTATGTCAACGATGGACCCAAATTAGAGAATGTAACTACTTTAATCTTTCTAATCATTGTAGGTATTCCTTTTTGTGAATAAACATTTTTTTTAAGAGATGGTTATAATGAAAATTTTAAGTAAAATAAAAACATTGATTGTCCTCTCAACACAGTGAGGGATATACTCCTATCCACAGGTGCAAGAAAATTTATCTCATACAGAACAAAAGCACAAATGTCATTTTTAGTAACATCCCATACACAATTTGTTATGAAATAAATAGGATAGTGTTGGAATATATCTTTGAAAAAGAATTGTATAGTGTAAATCTCCATTTCAAAAGTGTGTAAGGAAGTTCGTTTCCCACTCAATTTTAAATGTATGCACCAACTGATCTGCAATTTGAAAATCAACTTTCACTCATCAAGAAGCAAAAAAGGAAGTGTCATAATTGACATCTCTAATAAGGAATCACATTAAAAATACAACACAAAACAATTAAATAGGCAATTTAATCCCTGTCATAGGAAGGAAGGTTTCCAAAGAATTAATTCATTGTAAATTGAAGCAAGATGAAGAACTACCCTAGCTTGTATTCATTCAAAAAACACATCTATTCTTGAATGGTAAGAATCTACTTGTCATTCTTTATGTTGTGCAGACTAGATATTTCTATTGTAAACGAACAAACCAAAGTAACTGGGAGTAATTATCTCCAACACTCTTCCTAATTACGACCACTACTACGTGTTGATCTTCCTAATATGCTAGGATTACAATACTCTTGCATTCTAGTATAGGTTGTTCTCAACTACATGTTGTGTAAGCATTTTTCCCCTTTTTTCCTTGTCTTATTTATCTTATTTATTTTCTACATCTGCTTGTACCCTAGTTGTTGCTAATTTAACTTTTATATTGACCCATGTAAGATAAAAATAAAAAACAAAAAAGAAAATGATATATTCATCTTATTTCATATTCTCTTCCATCCTTCCATAAGCTTCAACAATTTTGATGGTTGTCTTTATATTTTTTGTTCCTCCTATTATTATAGTCATAACGACTTTTTCATAATTTCATCTTCACCATACTTGGGCTTTGCAAGTTACTCTTCATGAAATGCTAATTTAGCTTCATAATCAAATTTAACATTTACTGGTAGGTTCTTCTCACCTATTGTTGTTGTTGTTTTTGTCGCAAAGGTCGTTTCGATTTCATTATCTGCATGTGTATCTTCACAATGGGATTTAGTTTATGAAACATGTTCACACTCTTCATCCCATACACAACCAATTTTTTCTTATGCAGTTTCTTTAACAAGATTCATTGTATTGCTTAGGACAACTATAGTTTCCATGCCTTGTTGATAATATTATATTTTAGTAATCTCTTCCACAATCTCTCCAATTACTTCTCTGATGTCAAAATCTAAAATGCTAACCATATGCCCAATACCTAGAATGTATTCCATGATAGAATTTGATTTTCGATATTTTTTTTCATCATTCTCCCATAAAGTAAGGCATTTTCAAAAAATGAAATATATTATTCATTTTATTTAATTTGTTTTTTATATGGATCAGAAAACCCATTAAACATGGTTGAAAAATGGAAATTGTGCATTAAAGTTTCTTGTTATCCCAATCCAGGACAAGCTGTGATTACTTATGTGTTATACAATATTGTGACAAACAAATTCCTCCAAAGGAAAAGGAATTCACTTGGAAGGATGGAAGGGCAACAAACAATGAAACACATTATATTGCACTAATAGAAGTCTTAGGATCAACCAGGGAGTATAGATCTAATGGAATTGTAGTCTTCACCAATTTTGAACTTGTGTGTAACTAGATGAAAGGCGTTTACCAAGTCAAAAAGAAGAAGTTAAAAAAACTACATGGAGAAGCAAAAAATATTGCTAGTCAATTTCAATTACTTAGGATACGTCATTGTGCAAATATTAATAGGAAGTCTAGTGATCTATTGTATGGGGCAATGCCAATTCAAGATTTGTGTGTGAAAGATGAATTGGTGTCAAGAAGTTCTCCATCAAAGTTTATTGATGGAAATTGTAAGATATCTCTAATATGTGTGTGTTCGTTAGTTATAAATGTGGTGTCTTTAATGACCATGTCTTTCTTTCAATACTATACTAAGTGTTCCCCCACTGTGTAATCACAACTCTGTGAATTATCAGGTGAATTATCGGGCCCTTACTTGTTTTAGAAAATCTTGTATTCTCAAAATGTGAACTTCAACATTTGTGTTTTTAGTCTTGAATATATTTGAAATGAAGAATTTACACCAAATAATTTTGAAGAAACCCTTGGATAGTTACATTTAATTGTCTTATTAATTTCTTGAATTCTTGATCTTTTTAAATAGTAATTTTAAATATTTTTAAATGCACAAGGTAGCTTGGTTTTTTTAAAAGATCATATCATGCTATATGTATATGTATATGTATATGTATATGTATATGTATATGTATATGTAGGTATGTATGTATGTATGTATGTATGTATTGAGGGCCTAGATCATCACATGAGCATCACCCCCTAATTCTTCGAGGCGTAAACAAGATAGAGCATCAATTGAGTCTCATGCATCGACTAGAGGGCGACTTTCTATGTGCGTCGACAAAATTGGTCATGGAACGAGGAAAGTATCAAATGAATCAGGGGAGAGCCATCGTTCATTACATCATCATCGTGTTATGGTATATATATGTGTATGTGCATTTACTTAAATGATAAATAGATAGAATCATATATATACATACATATTGAATATATTTTTTTCAATTTGACTTAATTAGTTTATTATTTCTATTTTTTTTAAGAAGCATCTCTCACTAGGTCATCGCATGAGGGTGCTCAACGTTCTCTCGATGGTCAATAAGCTCAATAAACTCATGTCCTTGGGTGTGATGGTGCTCAACCTTCTCCGGGTGGTCATGAATCTCAATCAGATCATCATGATCCTCATATTGGTAAATTATATAAATAAATAAATAAATTGTTAAAACAAATTCATACACGTAAATGAATTATATGTACATATACATGTACATGCATATCTCGCATGTGTATAAATACATTGACATGTTTATGTAATTATATTGAAGCAGGGGGTGAAAATGTTGACCGAAGTTTGTGTAGGCGAAGTAGGACAATTCAAGAAGAATACCATACGCCAATTATCACCTATTCTTCTGATATTCCTGATGAGCTTCCTTTGGAAACAAATGTCCAACAATGTATGTTACAGAGGTTCATAGTTCATTATTGAAAATTGCAAAAAAATCTTGGGAGTTTGGAGCTCCTTGCAGAGAGTCGACAAGGAAAAGAAATAGTTGTGCACTCTCTCAGTACATTTCTTGATATTTATAAGAACCTTGGGCCAACAACTGATGGCTTTATAGATATGATGAGGCATAGAAAGAAAACAGTGACGGGTCTCAATAAATGGGCCGAGGTAAGTAGGAAGGTTACAAAAGCACATGCCAAATCTATGTTTAATTTCAAAGAAGGGCCGAAAAGAAATATGTTCAAGGTGCAATATTTCAAGCACCCTGAAATAGCCCACCATTTATATGATAGGTTCCTTGCAATGCATGGAAAGTTGACATGGAATGATGTGATTCCACATAATTTTGCAAAATTATTTTATGCATAATTCTTCTTGGGTATGAAACCTGATTATACTGACCTCCCATATTAGTTTTATGGTACTGGGAAAGGTCATCCATATGAGCGTAAGGGTGTTTTAAGGGATAATAAACCACCTCATCCTCTGCCTCCTTTGGTACCTCAACCTCCACGTCTAGTAATTTTATGGTCGGAAATGGATTCCACTTCTTCGATTGGTCGAGAAGTAAGGAATGCCATTATAGACAACATACAAAATGCATTGACTGGAATCGATGTCTGTCTAAATCAACAAAGGGCACATGCTAATGCACATGCTAATTGTATAAAATCAGATGTGGAGATGGAAACTATGAATATTGAAGAGGTTAAAGTGTATGCGAAGTCTTGTCATGATGTTTGGAAAGACCTAATTGGTCATGAGGAAGAGGGCATGGGATTAATATGTGTTAATGTTTAGGGTGGATATTTTAATGTAATGTAATGTATGTGGTAATGTTGATTCACATACATTTTGTAATTTTTTTCAGATATAATCTAACATGAATGTGTCATATGTTCACCATTTGCAGTTAAGTCGTTTGTTGAATGAAAATTTTGATAATATCATGGTGCTAGGTTTGGGTTCAAATGAAGATATGTTGAGAGATGTTAGTTTTTTTTAAGAAGATGTTCATACTATTAATTTACTTTTATTATATCGGTATTGTGAAGACATATTTGTAAAAGAAATAATTACATATATAATTAAATGTTAATAGATTTCCATTCCAACCAGCATTTTCGACACTCTCTTCCTCCCTATTAGGAGATGAGTCAAATATTCGCTTGTCACAAGTATTGAATATTTCATTTTTGTTTTGTTATAAATTGAAGCAAGTTTCATTAAAAAATGAGATCTCTATCTTACATATTTAAAATTTTTGAATTTTAGGTTTGTGGAGACAATTTCCCTTCTCCAAGGACATTAGTGATGGAGTCAATTATGGGGATAGGATCGTCTAGACAATTTGAAAAAGTTGTTACAATTTTTTTAATATTGCGAGTTTATGCATTTTCATGTTCAAATTTAAATTTTTAATAGATACATGTACATGGATTATACAGGGCATCCATGAGGGTGCAATGCAAGGAGAAAACCATGAGGTATTACATGGAATTTGAAACTTGAGTAATCTACAAGGATTGGATCGTCTAGACAATTTGAAAAAGTTGTTACATTTTTTTAATATTGTGATTTTATGCATTTTCATGTGCAATTTTAAATTTTTAATATATACATGTACATGTATTGTACATGGCATCCATGAGGGTGCAATGTACAGGGAACGCCACAAGGTATTGCATGGAATTTGAAACTTGAGTCAGCTATGAGGAATGGATCATCTAGACAATTTGAAAAAGTTGTTACAATTTTTTTAATATTGTGAGTTTATGCATTTTCATGTGCAATTTTAAATTTATAATATATACATGTACATGTATTGTACATGGCATCCATGAGGGTGCAATGCAGGGTGAACACCATGAGGTATTGCAAGAAATTTGAAACTTGAGTCATCTACGAGGATTGGATCGTCTACACAATTTTAAAAAGTTGTTACAATTTTTTTAATATTACGAATTCATGCATTTTCATGTGCAATTTTTAATTTTTAATTTATACATGTACATGTGTTGTACAAGGCTTCCATGAGGGAACAATGGAGGGGGATCACCATGGGGTATTGCATGGAATTTGAAACCTTTTATAATTTTGTTTTGATGATAAAATTCTCATTTAATTTTAATACATTAAAATTTAATTTAAAAGTACACAATCTTATGTATATATGCATATTACACATGTTGTGTAGGGCCCATGATTCCGGTCATAGCACGAGGATGTTGACAGATCGCATATTTTAGCGAGATTATCTTTGACGTAAAATTTTATTTGACAGTGTTTTTATTATATTTACTTTTATCATGACATAAATTTTGGACATATTTAAAGTAAAAATCTTTATTATGAATTGATCTCTTTGATGCATTATTTTATTTGACAACGTTTTATTATATTTACTTTTATAATGATATAAAATTTGGACATATTTTAAATAGAACTCTTTATTATGAATTGATCTTTAATATGCTAATTTTGGAGTTTATATATTTTGCATGATGATTCTTATAATGTTAGCAAAATATAATATGGAATTGGGTTCAAATCCTTAGGTTTTGTGAAGTTGTTTAATGAATAGTAAAATTGCAAATTACAAAACATGGTACATTTTGCATTCATGAATCTTATCATGGTGTAGATGTCTAAAACAATCATAACTTAACATTGCATTATAAAACATGGTATACATTTTGCATTCATAAATAGATCATCATCTTATATAGAAGAGCTATTATGGATGTGGGTTTATACTTAACTTTTAATGTAAAGTTGTTAAAGGCAAACATACTATAAAATTGCATTATAAAACATGGTACATTTTGCATGATTCATGGTTTGATGCTTAAAGGTTTTACGTTTAAGTTCATGAATATGAAGAAATGAAAGTAATTTTTCATTTAGTTGGTACATTTTGCATGGTGATTCTTATAATTCTAGTATAAGATAATATTGATTTGGGTTGATTATTATGTTTTGTGAAGTTGTTTAATGAATAGTAAAATTGCAAATTTCAAAACATGTTACATTTTGCATTCATGAATCTTACCATGGTGTAGATGTCTAAAACAATCACAACTTAAAATTGCATTATAAAACATGATACATGTATGCATTTTTCATTCATGAATAGATCATAATCTTGTATTGAAGAGCTATTATGGATGTGGGTTGATACTAATTTTTTTAATATAAAGTTGTTCAAAGAAAACATACTATAAAATTGCATTATAATTTGCATGATGCATGGTTTGATGCTTAACGGTTTTACATTTAAGTTCATAAATATGAAACAATGAAAGCATATTTGCATTTAATTGGTACTTTGTATGGCTCACATATGTAGAGTTTTAGAACTCAACTTTTGATACCCTTTGTAATAGTTACACTTTCCCCATACCAACTTTTCAAGTGATGTATGTTTCAAGTTAAATGATAAATAGAATGCCTCAAGTTAAAATGTGGATAAGGAATGCATCAAAACCGCACGAACAAATGTAATCATATATAAATTTCACATTTTGGATGCCATTATTTCCCACCAAAGTTCTCATGGATCAACTTTTGCTTGGTTATTCTAGTTAACTTCCAACTCTTTGTTTGATGTAAGGTTTCAAGTTATAGTTTGAGAGTTAATCAATAATAAACATTATAAAACATGGCACATTTTTCACGATGCATGGTTTGATTCTTAAAGGTTTTACATTTAAGTTCATGAATATGAAGCAATGACAATAAATTTGTATTTGGTACAATTTTCATGATGATTCTTATAATGTTAATATAAGATAATATGGATTTGGGTTGATTCTCAGGTTTTGTGTTTAGTTGTTTTGTCAATTTGTTTAATGAAACATAAAATTGCAAATTACAAAACATGGTACAGGTTGCATTCATGAATCTTATAATGGTGTAGATGTCTAAAACAATCACATAACTTAAAATTAAGTTATAAAACATGGTACATGTATACATTTTGCAATCATGAATAGATCATCATCTTGTATAGAAGAACTAATATGGATGTGGGTTGATACTTAACTTTTAATATAAAGTTGTTCAAAGCAAACATACTATAAAATTGCATTATAAAATATAAATTATGAATTACCTTCTTTGTCTTAAAGTCTAAGATACTATCTCAAATTTCATGAAATTTGAGAAAGCTTAGATATTGAGAATTAACAATTGCAATGTTGAATCAACTTAAGTTGCATTAATCTCAAAAGTTGCATTAATTAATGCATTTTTTTGAGCTAGATGTACAAGATATAGAAAAAAATTTGAAATTGATGGTAATGTGATTTTAATAAAGTAAATAATTTTACTAGAATATAACACTATAAATATTTAAAAGATAAAATGATGACATAAAAAAGAAAAATGCACTGCAAACATAATAGGTGTATAATCAACAACAAACAAGAAGATTGTGATATGCTACATCCTTAAATTATAGTAGTATTTGGGATCTTTGAATTTATTTTTAACTTAACAACAAAGCCACCATATTAAACAATTTTATTAGTAGTACTAGCTAGAATTGACAACTTAAGAGTGCACAAAAAGAAAGGCTAACAATCTACTTGAATTCTTTCTCAAAGATGAATACAAGGAAAAGATATTGTTGGGCGGTTCAATTAAAAAGCTTCTAATGGAATGCCATCCTCAATGATCCGTTCATGGTCATCTTTTGACATTTGACATTTTTTTAATTTCGATTTTTTTCTTGATTGAACTTCTATTAACTTTATGGCCACAGCACACACCAAGTGACTATATTGACAATTTATGGCATCGGGTAGTCTTGAAATTAAGCATGACTCTCGGTTTGATGAGTTTCTTGGAAAAAGTATTCTTTTAGTATAATAAATCATATTTCATATATAAAATCGTTATCATCATAGCCCTCCAATAACTTCATTTTTCGTTCAGTGCATCGCATCAAATAATACTTGATATTTTCTATGTTGTTAATCGATGCAACTACAACAAAAACATCTCCTGCACAATAAAAAAAAAAAAGTGTAAATTTAGATCATAATTGACAAGAAATTAGTTATCAACATGTACTTGATTTTATTATCTATTTAGATCTATATTTTAACTATTATCTAGATACTTATACACAATGATTTTAAAAACATAAAACACACACACACACATATAATTGTTTATTTTTCTAATAAAAAAATTTACAATTTCTGTTAGGGTTTAATTAAAAGAGAGACACATTAGGAGCAATGTGGAAATGCAAAAGATTTTGGATCCACATGAAGATCGGAATTTGAAAGGTATGGTGATTCACTCAAAACTCTGGATAGCAAAAATTAAAATTTTACTCTTAAATTTTTTTACAATTTCTATTAGATTTATTCACAATTAAAAAAATAAAAATAAAAATAAAAACCTTGTATAATAAAAAAAATTATTGTAGAATTTACTAGTAAAATTTTTCTATGATCTATGTTCCTATTTAAATTTAATTAAAAAAAATAAAAAAATCAATACTTACCTTAAAACGTTGTTGCTTCCTACAAAATTTCACCTTAGGGTTTAACTTCCTCTACCACTTCACAATTTGGGTTTTTCAATTTAAGAATTTTAGATTTAATGGGTTTGTGTACTTATTATATATAGGGAATTTGACATGTAAAGTAAGGGAATCACTTATTAAATTAGATCCAAAACCTATCTACCCTCTCTGTTTTTCTTAAAACGACTATATGTTTCGCAGTGCGTCTTATGTAATATAGCGCACTAGTGTGCCCTGTGTAATACAACGCACCGATGTATCATAACATTGTCGATTTTGTCGAGTATGTTCATCATTTCTCCCACTGTAATATAACACACTGGTCTGCCTCTGCCAAATAGCACCATTATAATTTAAAATTATTTAAAAAAAAATAATTTTCACTAATAGTGCCAAACAATTAAACGCCTGATCTAGTTTTTTTTTTAAACGACGATTGTTTCGCAGTGTGTCTTGTGTAATCTAATGCATTGGCGCTGGTGGTGCTTCTTTCGTACCGAATCCTATCAGATTTGTCTATTTTTACAAAACACAGTCTGTTTATCAGCATGCCCAATGTAATTTAACGCATCGGCTCGCCTCTGTCAAATGGCACTGTTAAATCATTATGGTATGTTTATCCTTACAAATCACACACTCATAATTTAAAATTATTTTAAAAAATTAATTTTCCATGATGGTGTTGAACAATTAAACGCCCCGTGTGTTTAATGGGAGAAACGCACCGATGCATTTATTCAGATAAAAACATCGATTACCAGACTTGTTTTTGGCTAAAAATTATTTGATTTATCTATAAAATATATTTAGTGGCTTCTATATTGAATGGTACATGTTGTATATTGATAAAAAAAATGTCTCATATGGTGTCAAGTAATAAAAATATCAATCGACATAATGATAACATATAAAAAAAGGCAGAGAAGGCAAGTTCTTTGTAAATTCTTTATAAAATTGATATGTTTGAACTATATGTATTGGTTGGTGTGTGTCATGCAGAGCCAAAAAATGAAGAAGGTTGATAACATAATTTCTAATATAAGTGCAGAAGAGCGTAAAATCCTAATAGAAAAATTGCAAAATGATGAATCAGGTGAATGAAAAATTATTATTCAATACGAGTTTTTTATACTTGAGAATATTAGATAACATGTTTCAAACAATCTATTAATTCATATATGTTTAATGCTTTACAGGGAGCAACAACAAAGGAAAAGATCAATGTTTTTCTAAGAAAAGAAAAATTATAGAACATGTAAATGACGATGAATTAGTCCTTAGCTCATCTAGAGTGGTATTGGAGGTTAATGAAGGGAGGGATTTTTTTACAAAACTATGTGGAATCTAGTGGAAAGAATGTATAGACGTACTTTCTACTTACAATACAAAAATCAATCCAATGATTCTAAGAACCAAATTATATCCAAACTATAGGAAGTGTTTCCAGAACAAAGGCCAGTGAGACATGTCAAAATTACAATGGCAAAAACATACAACAACAACAACAAAAAGTCATTCAAAAGGTAATATTCCTAATTAAAATGATTTTATAGAATTATATGTATATATTACTACAAACCATTCATTTATTAATATCTATTTTGTTATATTTATTTTTCGTATATCACTATAAAAATAGTTTACTTTTTTCATGAAGATTATGAAAATCCGAAATGATCAACGCACTAATAAGCGAAACATGCCAATAGGAATGTCCAAAAATGTGTACTAGGAGATGGTCAAAGAAATGGACATAATTGCATCATATGAAGAGGCATCTTAACAACAATGTGCTTCAAATGTATGTTAATCATGATTGACTTTGTACATATAAAAAAATAATTTAGAATTTAATATTAATTTTCAAGTATTTTCTTGCAGAAAAGAAAACTAGATGGAACTCATTCAACACATAAAATAGGACAACAAGAAAGAAAAGGCTTGATTTCAAAGTTTGCGAATATTTGTTAATGTTTCCTTATAACAACTCAAGGTTTCATTTTCGTATATTTTAGTTTGTGTTACAACAACCATCCTTGAATGTCTTCAAATAGCTGCTAACATACAAAGAAGAGTCATAAGAAGAATTGATTGGCATTGGGTTAAACAAGGGTTGTGAGTATATGTTGGCATATCAAAAATTAATTGTGGAATTTGTAAGTATTTTTGTTGTTTTACTTCTTTGAGTTTAAAATTAATAGAACAAAAAACCTTTTATATTAAATCTATGATTTATAATGGGGTTTAAAACATGCAGGAAACAAAGTATGGAACTATGCCAACAAAAGACTTGTTGCAACCATGCATGAGACTTGGTTTTGAAACCACATGCACTGTTTATGAGTCACTTCTTCCCATGACGCATTGTTATTCAATTTACATTGATGTATATTATTTATGTCAATTTTCATTATTCTCACTAATGTAGATACACTGATTACACTTTATTTTTACGTTTACAAATGGAACAAGATCATGAAGACGAAAAAAATCAATGCAATCAATAAAACATTTGATGGCACCCAGCCCAACACCTTTATAAAACTATATTAGGGTGATTGATTTGTTATGTTTGACAAATGTATGGGAATGATTTATGTAATGGTTGCATGGTTGATTAAATCATATGACAACGTTGACACATGTATGAAATGAAAAGGATATTTTAGCTTACGCTTGGTGTGACATTTAATGAGTTCATAATGGTCAGTACTCACCTGGGTATTTGCACTTCCCACTCGTTCCTAGACTCTTCTCCCTTGTTCATTAGCTCCTTTGGTCATTTGTCATAATTTGTCGAGGGTTTGTTCCCTGAGCTCTGCAAGACTGAATATGTGGTTGCGTTGTAAGTCGTGGGTGTTAGTGGTTACTTGTCACTGTGTTCATGTTGGTGTTTGTTCCTCGATCTGTGGACTGTTCTGGTTTGTCCAACAGTGACTTAGGTAAGTTCTTTGTTGAGCTTCGACTCCTCTCTGTCACTATGTCTACAGGCTGCCTTAATGAACTTCTGCACTGGTGTTCTTATTACAGTTGAAATTCTCAATGGTGGCTTGTTCTCAGGTTGGCTCAATAGCTCCCTTCGGCTTCTGGCGCAACCCTCAGGTAATTACTCCATCCCTGCTTCAGTTACTAAAGCTTTCTCCCTCAATCTTTAACCTTGTTTGCTCCTTGTTCGACATAGTTAGTCGTTGTTGTTGTTGAAATGTCTGTCTGTGGCGCTACTGCAAACTCTCAGGTAATGGGTCATGGTTCCTTTCAGTAGTTCGGTCTTTTCCTTCCCATTTTGTATTTTCTTCCTTGTTGTAATGTTTTCGCTGACACTGAACAACGTTGGGTTTACAGGTTTTAAGAGTTGCAGTGGGAGGTTTCAGCCATGCTCATCTCGGTTCTATTTGGTAGGCTCTGCCTCTCCTCATTTTTTGTTGGTTCTTTGTCTAGTTCTTTCAACTCTGATGTACACTGGGTCTTGGTAGTCTTCTTTGGTTTGTAACTGTCAAACTCTTCCAAACCCTTGCCTAGGGTTTCGTCGTTCTCGGTCTATGCGTGTTTTTGTTGTATTTGTGTGTCGTGGTCAAAACCCTCTCCCAGGGTTTGTAGTCTAGGGTTTGGACGTCAGCGGTTTTGTACATATATAACCTGGTTCTATATTTCTATTCCATGACCCTTGCAGTTCTGGAAGTGAAAAAAATTCAGAATGATGTAATAATTATAAATTTTTATTTACCTTGACTTGCCGTGACTTGTATTCTCTGGTCTCATCGCTGGAATTGTTGTTATGTATTGTCGGTTTATTAATTGAAATGTTTGGTGTCACTTTGCCGAATGTTGTAGACGTGTTGATGATTCCGTAGAATAGTGAAGGTTTCGTTCGTGCTTGACTTCTTAGCCGGTAACGATTCTGGTTTATGTTACTCCTGGTGTCGTTTTCATTCTCTGTTACAGGAAGTCTGCAAACTCTTGTACTGTTACTGCTCCGTAGTATGGTTTGTTGAAAATGCAACAAGATGATGGAGCTTAGTGAAAAGAAGTCGCCTTCACTAAGTGGGCCCACAAGCTATTTTTGGTGCAAAGTCTATTTTTAGACATATGGATCATGGTCTATGAGTTGCAAGATGCTATTTATGGATGATTGGTCATGTTGGTAAAAATAGATAGACCTATATTTTTAGACATATGGGCAGAGTCTATTTTTAGATTGCCAGTCAAAAAATAGAACAGTTGAATATTATTAGCTCTTAATAATATTTGGACTATAAACATTATCTTATCCTCTTGTAGCACTTCAGTTTGAGCTACGGATGTGGCACATGCAACTGCCAGAAGGAAATACGCTTTTCCTATGAGTTAGTTGAGCTATTGCATGATGGACTTCAGTTAGAACTCAAGTGATTGAGTTTGGTGGAGTTGATTGAGGAGTTGATGGAGTTGTGTTCAGTTTGACTTAGTTGAACTAGTTGTATTTAGTCTAACTGACAAATACACTAGTGATGAGCGGTGTGAATTAATTATTAATTAATTCACTAATTATTAACTCATAAATCAACTAAAGAATACATAAGTTAACCCAGTGCATGGACAGTTCAGTGGAGACAAGTGTTAGAGGTGGGTGAAAGGGTGAGACTACTATCAATTATGACTATAGCTGTGCATGAGATTTGCACAATCATTGATTGAGATTGCCAATGAGGGTTGCGTAGTACAAGCGAAAGCGGATTCAAACTTGGATCTAATCTATTCTCAACTTGGATTGCGCAGTAGAGGCAGGCAAACAGTGGAGGAGATTTGAACCCGTGACTTTTTCAGATCTGAGCTAGTTTGCGTGTAGCATGTGGAGATAGTACTGAGTACTTGTGAGGAGTATTGTACTATGTATTGTTACATGTTCTCTATCATTATAATATACAGATAGTTGGGGTTTTCAGCTGTATGTTTTCCCCATTACATATTGTGTTGATATGTGTGATTAATGTTTCAAAGTGCACATGAGATTGTTTTTAATTCCGCAAATTGACGATCAATGGTAGAGGAGG